>PGFW01033886.1:21319-32789 GCA_003123925.1 Haematobia irritans | reverse complement strand
AGCCTCATAAAACCTACGAATTATGTATCCTATGCATTCAAAATAAGTCTTATTAAAATCCATGGAATTACATGAGATGTTTGTTGAAAATCAAACATTCAGTCGACTTAGCATTTTGATGGAGTGCGATTCTTTTGTTGTCGGATGAGTGTGATTGCATCCTGTCAAAAGCGCGGATTTAATTGACACTTCTACTTCTACGTAGCCTATTAAAGTTTTAACATTTCCAATCCAAAAAGGCAAAAAGCTTGTACATCTTAAAGGTGCGTCTAAGTCATTTTAGCCTATGTCTATTATCTCTATTTTGAATCGCTTACATAATTAAAATTACAATAAACATGATTTAAGACCGAAAAAAGTGAATTTATATCTATACGGTTTTCGAAATGCCCAAATAAAAACGAACTTTGAACTTGTTTCCTGTAAATGCACTTTTTAGACTTAGCGTAACTTAAGAGAGAAGTTCAACCAATTTGCTATCACAATGACCTGTAATAGTGGAAGTGCTGCCTCGACTACATCGGGCGCCACCAAACCTAAACCTAAACCTAAACTACTACTTTGAATTGGAAGACATCGATATGATCCAAATAATTTTCTGGAAAAAATTAAATAGTTTCATATATCGCCTTAAACAACATGTGACAACACATCCAGCTCGAGCGAGACTGGAGAGCTTTGAAAATACAGAATGTCATTCGTCTTGTGAAAAAAACCTGTTACTGAGCCTTAAGCTGAGCGAGAGATCATTCCCGAGAGTAGGAGCCAAAACGTGTGCGATGCAGTAGATTGAATGGGAGATTATTTTGAGCCCCATCATATTGATTAGAATATACTCAAAGACCCATTCGTATATTAAACGACCTATTTCATTAACTTATGACGAAAAGATACCATTTCTTATATTATATTTCAACGATCTAGATCATCCATTAACGTTCTTTCGTTTTGTAATGAAAATTTTAATTTCCAGCTTACGCGTATATTATAAAAGATGGCTTTTAAGGGCCTAACAAATTATTTATTATTATTCTTTATAGTATATGAATACTATAAGATCCAAGAAAAAAAGCTCGCCAAAAAAGTAGTGAAAATGTCTCTTTTGATCCGGAAGTGGGCTGCCAAAAATTGCGCAGAAGCGATGATTTTGAACATGGGCTTGTCACTTAGAACGGATGCACCATTTCAAAAGCCGTTGCACTTTGAATTTGCCATCACTTCTTAGCAGGGCTTGTGAGTCGAAGGACAATTTGCTCGACTCCGACTCCAGCATTTTCATCGCTCACTCGACTCCGACTCCGAGTTCGACTCGGCGAATATAACCTAAATTCAAATTATACCATAAATTTGTAGTTCTATTTGTGGGGTACGTAAGTGGATCGGATATAAGTATCGGTATTTATTTAGTGTGCCATAAAAAAAGTCTTATTCACATTACGTGCCAATTAATCTATATTTCAATTTAGCAATTGTTTAATAGTAAAATAATGCCCTAGTAAAATACCCATCAGTAATACGAGAAGATACCAACAGTATATGTATTTGTGACCAAATTATTGAACTATCTCAAATTCTTTAAATTGTGACGAGCATATAAAAGTTTATTATGTTTCCCATATACATGAATTTGAATCTGAATCGAATAATTGTATATACACTGGTCCGATCTAAACCGAGTGGCATATTTAAACATTTTTATCTCTCTAGTTCATATAATTTTAATAATTTCGGATTCTCGTAATTTTCAGCGCTTATTACTTCATTACATAATGCAAAAATAATACGAAGAAAAAAAAAATAAACATTGGCAACACAGCAATTGCAACAAAAATTATATGAAAACCCAGTTTCTGAACGCTTGTTAAATGAAAGATAAGCTAGTTACTGCATTCCAAAGATATGGAATGTACCGTTAGGTAAATGTTAGGGATTTATTGCTTGTAGTATCTTCACCTGGAATTTCGTATTTTGTGTTCGTTAATTTGGAGATAAGTGCTAAAATAAAGTAATAAAAAAATGAGAAAAAATCGCAATAGATGTCGGAAAATAATATATTCACCTTCTTAATAGTGGAAATCGGCCACGTGTTGTTGCTAAAGAAATGAACGTGATGTCACGCACCGTAATAGCCTGTACTAGAAACGAAGAAAATGTGCTCCTGTGCCGAATCTGGTTGCTCGCCAAGGCTGCTTAAATGACTCAGATCGGCCGTTTGATGTTTACGTCAATATACGAAACAAAAGCCTGCCAAACAGCATTAGAGAAGAAAGGCAGCTCTATCTTTGATAAAAACATAAAATCCAGACTCAATTCTGTAAAAGTCACAAGAATTGACGCGAGAAATTTGGAAACGGGTAATTTGTCCTGACGAAAACAAAAAGTAATCCGTTCCAGAGCATGGAAAGAAGGTATTTTTAGCATAGACCTCATGAGGCGCTATTCAAAACACCATGTAAAACAAACCGCTCAAAACATTGGTGGAGCAGCTTAATGATTTGGGAGTGTTTCACCATGGTGGCATTTGGGATCACTTCGTAAAAATGAAGGATAATAACAGGAGAGCCTACTCCGTATCCTCCAAACAAATTACATGGAGGTTTGTGCGATAGAAGCCCTACACTGAAGGGAAGTGGTTCTTCCAGTAAAGGTGGTACTGATGGTTTGTTGCACGAAAAAAAACTCACTTAACCGATTCTTTAGCGTTGAAAAATGGAGTGTTGACAATACATTTCGAAACGAAAAAAACAGCTATTTGAGCGTATTCCGCGTTTATTTCTCGCCAATATTAATTGCAACATCGCCCAAATTCATACTATTTTTACTCTATACAACGCAGCAGCTGATGTTTACATACACGCATCATGATAATGTGTTTTGAAATGTTTTCTACCAGTTTTTGGATTGTTTTGCAAAAAAATCTCCATACGCACTTGGACAACTTAATAAATTGCTTAAGAATAAAGCTCCAGCGCTCTCTCCTGTGTCTCCCACATTCTGCAACAGCTTTTACAACATGTGTACATTGTCTTCTTCAAGCTTTTCCCAAATGGATACCGTCAATTTGTAACGCCACACAAAAAAACATATGAATTCCAGCGTGTTATGCTAACTTTATACATCATGCGCAGCAAATGCGACTCATTCATCAACAAACGTGTAATTCGTTGGTGTCCACAATATCTACACAATCGCATTGCAATACCATGCTTGTGCCGCCTCACTAGCAATTTCAAATCCAGTGGTCACCACCACGGTTCCCAACAAGGATAATAACGCATTCATTGCAATGTTGTACATCGGGGGGAACAACCAACTTAAGCCATAACTCAAGTTCAGGGTAGTTCCTAATGCCCAAAGTCACTGTTCCACGAGCTTTAAGTTTCGTCCACAAAGGGATGTTAGTGTTCTTGACCAGACTCTTCGTGCACTGATTCAATACTTGAGAAAAGCAATTGCTGTTTACTGAAAGATGTGTATACGTTCTCCCAATGTAATTAGTCTTCAATAACATATTTCAGTCATGTTATGAAATTCAACCAGTGTTTTGAGGGGGGACTGATAAAATGCAAGAATGCCGCTAAACGAATTAAAAAGCCACAAACGAAATTAAATCGTTTCATTCCAGCTTATCGCAATCATTTTGGACAAAGATGAATACAAGAAATATGTTTGCTATTTAAATAAAAAGTATTTAATTATTTGCTATAAACTATTTATTGTTGCGATATACTTTGTTCAGAAAAATTTACTAATTTAATCATTAAAAGTATAAAAACGTATAAGACCACCCAAATTACTTATACCCGGTATATAAAAATGAAAACAAGTTCGATTTATAATTTTTCTATGTTTTTAATTAATTTTACATTTATACGACTAATTCAAGACACGTAGAACACAATGTTTCTTTCTGGATTATCACTCTTCATTAATATTGTTTATTTAAGAAATTTTAATTATCATTTCTCGATATTTAGCTTTCTATTGTTTTTCCATTGAAAAATAAAATTCCATTAAACATTCTTTGTTCAGTTCTCATTCATTTACGCCTTACACACAACAAAAACGACTCGCTTAACAATAGAAAAAAAAAAAAGAGCAATACGAGGAGCGCGTAAAATAATAAAAAAAAGATCAATCATTCTTTGTAAAAAATGGGTTTGAAATGTAGAAGCACTGGTGACAGAGATAAGACGAAATCGTTTTTAAGCATATTTTTAAAAAAGAAAGATCTTCATCGCAGTTACATCTCAGTATTAGACAATAGCTTGCTTCGTACTTCTTCGTGTCTGCTGCAAACATACGTTGCACTAACATTAGTTCAATTCAAAATTAGCAGGATGATGATAAATGGTGCCTGTTGTATCCTACAATATGACGCTGATGAATGCTATGTTGCGATGGCTGAAGCGATGGAATCGCGTACTGTTAGTAATAGGCGGAGTTTCCAAACGGCACCGGTCGCCGATTGAAACCCTAGAAGACAGTTCCTTTAGGGTAAAGCTTTCACCCGGCACTTCTTCCCAGCAAATCCAATGTTAACAACATCAACCTGTAAGCATCCTCCACATCAACTCATTCTCTGCCCGTTATTATTTGTTGTTGCAATACAATATTTGCGGTCACAGCCACTGTGTCGTGCATGCTGGTTGAGGGTGCTATGTATGGAGTGTTCACTGCTAGCTGATCTTAGGGCTGCAATTGTGGGTGTCAGGATGGAGGCAGATGTACTGCTCGCAGAAACGGCTACAGAACGCCAGATGCTGTATTATATATGTGTATATTACATATTAGCACTCATTATTTTTATTTCCCAATCTAATTGCATTTTTAATAACAACGCGAACCACTTTTGTATTCTAATTTGAACACAAATCAGTTTGAAATAAATCAAATTATTCGTTAATTGCACATTACAAATGGCGCCCATGTTTTGAAACTAACCTAACTCAACAATAATGGGAACGATTAAAGCCGATCGCCCACCGTTAAATTAGGACTATGCACTTTATGTCAGTTTTCAACTCGAAAAAACAAGTACACAAAATGAAAAAATATTTCGGTAGGTTTTTCGCATTTTTGGTTTTTTTTATTGGATTCGCTTCGAACCGAAACACTAAGTACCTTACTTTAAGACGGATGACCCAAAGTGTTCATACACGTAAAATTGTGCAACGCTGGCTCTGGAACAAAACTGAGTTAATGCCAGTGGCCAGGCCACAAAGCCCAGACCCTCAAACCCTATGGAAAATCTTTGATGGCGTGGTCCAAGAGGCCCCGATGCGCAGTAGAAACGACCGCCAAGTAATGGAAGAACTTGAGCCGAGTACAATAGAGCCTGCCAAAAATTCCAAGATGACAATCATTACAAAACATAGTTGAAGCACTGTCTTTAGACGATGAAAAAAAGTGATAAAACAAAGGATTGGGATTCCGTACTGATTACCAAACAATACTGTCTACTAATAATACGTTCAAAACGAGGAATATGCTGCCCTTATTTTTCCTTGTGAATTTGTTAATTCTAGTTAAATTTATTTTTTTCGCTTGCGTAAATTTAATTACTAACATAAAAATAGCATTCCTGAAATTTTCAAAAATGATCCGTCTATTATTCAAAATTTTTTGCACACCCTTAATAAAAATATCGTTTGAAACATGCAGTCGGTTTGATCGCCAAGTGTACTTCTACAAATCTATGACTTTAATTTAAACTAACGTTATGGACGTTAACAACAATTTAACAAAAAAATAAAAATGCCCAAGAAAGTCTAAAGTCGCGGCCGATTAAATATACTCTGCACCAAACTTGATATTTAGATTTCACATTTTGATAAAAAATCAAATCATGCTTCTAAAAATCTCGGCAATATTTGGGAAATATTTTATATTTTGTTTGAACAATTTCGCATGCATTATCATTTATGCATTCATTCATTGAAAAATTTGACATTTCTACAAATTTCGCATTTAGCAAGTGAGCATACATTTGGAAAGAATTTGTCTGTAAATAAAATTGCAAAATTTCTTCAGAAACAAAATGCCGACTAAAATTTCATAGAAATAAAATTTTGGCCAAAATTTTTTATAGAAATCAAATTTTTGACCACATATAGAGAAATAAAATTTGAAATAAGAATTTTATAGAAATAAAATTTGCAAAAATTTTTATAGAAATTAAATAGTTTGAAATAGTTACCAATAGAAATCAATTTAAAAAATGTGTAGCGCAAATAAAATTTTGCAAAATTTCTATAGAAATAGATTTTGCCAAACTAACTATTCTATAGAAACAAAATTTTGACCTAATTTTTCTTAGGAAATAAAATTTTGCTAAGTCTTATATAGAAAATAATATATTTCTATAAGTACATAAATTGTCGATACATTCTTTCATTTATAGCCAGTGAGCCATCAGTAAGAAAAAAATTGAGAAAATTTCTAAGAAATAAAATTTGACATTTTTTCTATGAAATAAAATTTGAAAAAATTATCAATAAAAATACGAATTTTGAGAAAAAGTTTTGTGTAGTAAATAAAATTTCTGCTAAAATATTCTAGCAGAAATTTAACATGGATGCGGCAAACATCCATGTTTTTTTGGTTCTTAAAAGCTCCCTAAATGCGATCAGCAAACATTTGCGTTATTCCGTAATTGCGACAAATTCAATTCTTGCGCCCATACAAGATTTTAAATGTGTCACGACATAGTCGGTAGATTACATTGTTTTGTTTGTTTCGGCTGAACTTAACCTCGTTTAGTAGCAATCACTCTCAACTTCTAAGCAAGCCTGAAGTAACGACTGCCACTAACGTAACTCCCCCAAACACGCAGAGAAGGTGACCTTGTTTTAAGAGCAAAATGTTCTTTTTTGGGTGGGAAACATTTTATCTTAAAAATGTTGTTTTCGCACCAAACATATACATGGTTGCTGAAATCATATACATAATTGTCAAATGGATTGCAAAAAACATGTTCCCCAGCCCCAAAAATATTGCTCTTGAAACATGTTTGGATGATCATAATTCCTTCTCAGGTTATATTTGATACCCGATTGGACTTTGAAGATTATACGAACGTATTTATTTAATGGCATTGTACTTAACGCCAATGTATACTACAAAAAAAAAATTCTTCCAAAACCAAAATTAGGCCAACAAAGTTTAGGTTTGCTATTGTTGTTGATTCTTTAATGTCACGTTGTTTCTACATTTTTTCCCATATTAACCATAGCAGATCTTTTACAACAATCTGGACCCTTGATAGTATGAACTTTCATATCGGTGAAAAGATATTGCATTTTTCTGTGTGTGTGTTTTTTTAATTTTGGATAGAAAATATTAACATTTTTTATTTATGAACTAAACTTGCATCTTGTATATTGGCAACATCTCTCATGGCAATCCCTTTTCACCTGTTTTCCATAAAATGCTTTGTTACGCACCACAGTAATGATTGTTGATTGTTTCTACTTACGAACTTTTATAGTTTAATACTCGTATTAAATGACGACAAGATCACTCTTTGTCATTAACATCGAAAATGAGACACACCGCTTTAACCTTTATCGAATAGAGGCATTCAAATAATGAGAGAGAGAGAGAGAGACAAACACACATTGTAAATACTTTCAGTCAATCTCACTATTTGCATTGTCGGTGGCCCCATCTCCACCGGGCTCCCTCTCAACTGGCGTTGGGGAGAGTGAGTTTAGTTGCTCGGAAACAGTTGAACGTATCGTTTTGATTGCTGGCGGTTACGGAAACTTGAACACGTAGTGATCGCTTTGTTCGTTTTTTTTTTGTTTACATCAAAATTGTTAGGCTTTGTTTATTTCATTTCTTTGTCAATGCTCTTTCATACACGCAGATATGTACATATATATATATACATACGTACGTACAATAGCCGGTAGAAAATAAATAAAAGAAGTGGAAATATAAAGTTAAATATAAATTGAAAAATTATTTACAAAGAAGTGATTAAGTGCAATATACAAATAAAAAATTTTAAATCACTCAGTATATGATTGTGAAGATACACAATGAGTATAGCCAACAAACATTTTGCCAAGTGAATACGCCAAGCTCAGCTTTTTATTGTACTCATAGGAGAATTGTGTCGGTAAAGCTTTTGCTTGAAAGCATTTGGTAGTATTCGTGAGTTGAAGAAATCGCAAAAGAAAAGAATAAGCTAAGTGATAGAGTGGAAATGTCTAATTTATATGAATAAATAAAGAACATAATAATAATAAAATCTAAAAAAAAAAAATATATATTATGCAAATACATATGTCCAGTGAATACCCGTTTATAATAACGAAACCTATTATGAATTAATAATAGTGCAAATACACCACACTCACACTTTGTTTCAAGATGGAGTATTAATAACAAAAAGGTACGAATCGAAGTCCAATCTACAATTAATAAAACAAAATCATACCAATAAACGGAATTATTTTGCGATGAACAACGCGCGAAAGTTGAACTATATTTCATTACAATTACGTCGTTAATTTTTTAATTTGTCATTATCATTATCAATACAGCTTCACAAGCATTTTAATTTGATAAAAATGAACTGGTGTATGTAAATGTAGTGTTTTAGCAAAAGCGAATAATTAATTAATACGCTACTAAGGTACAACGACCTAAATGCAAAATTTAACAATTGCCCAATTAAATGTTTCCGGGTCGATAGCGAAGATCCAAGATTCGTCGCCAATTATATTACATCCATGATATCAGAATGCATTGTTTGACAGACGTCAAGATTGAGAAACTTTTTGCCAAAGCGTTCTCGATAATTTGTACAAATCCAAAACACTGATCTCGCGGTAATAGTATCCACCGAAGGCGTTTTGCAATATTCTGAACATTTCGACATGTGAAATTTCATTCCGCAAACAAAATTTAATGGAACTTCGTACACAGAAAAAATCAATTGTTAATACTATGCACCCTCAAAACAAATCGCGTCTGCAACTAACATATAAACCAAATACAGTTTGCTTCAAGTATACATATTTTCAGGATTGATCCAAACAAAATATTGTTCAAACATGTTATGTTTTACCTTAGGCATACACTGTTAGAAAAAATTTTAATGAAAGGTTCGTTGTACATATATGTATATTTTTAAGGCGCCAATTGGATACTTCCATTCTTTTATTTGCACATACTCTTAGGCCGTCGGAACTCTAATTCTACAACATTTTGTTAAGAGCAAAATAAATATTGCATCAAGACTATTTTTGACGAAATGCGAACATACATTACAACATGTAACATTTTACCGCAACCATGTTGGATCATGTGAACATGTTCTAGAAAAATATAATTGTCCTACAAAATGTTATTATATGATAAAAAAGAATTTTGTTGAATTGAAAAGACAATGGTCACGATTTGTAAAATGTTATGGTATTCATTTCAAAAGGTTTTCTCTAGTAAAGTAACAAGTGGACGACAAACCTAAAATGTTTTGATCTTTATGAAAAAACTTTTTTCATCGTCGAAAAAAGACGCCACTTTGAGAAAAGAAAAACACAAAAATACATTTATTTGTTGTTTTGTATTATTTATAAACTAATCCATTGTTTTATGGTTATTTATAATGCGTTCAAGCAAACATGCATTATATTTTACACAATCTTTTTTTTCCAATTTCAACAATAAGTAATATTCATATTTACATTCGTGCCCATCAAACTGTACAAACGCAACATCACTGTAACTGCAAATAAAACATAAGATGAATCGCATATACAAAAATGCAGAACAAAAAACAGGTACATTTTTTCAAATTACACTTTCCCGTTTTTTGTGTTCAACATAAACCACGTGCCACTTCGTGAAATAAAAAATTAACACAAAACACAGTAAATCGTATTCTCCGTCCATTCCAAGAAACAACAACACCGACTGACGCGCAAATGAAAATCGTGTGTACACTGCTCAATGTTTTTATAAAATTCTCTTGTCGCTGCAAAAAAGTTAAAATAAATGGTTCACCGAAAAAATGTAAATCTTGTATCATGTAATGGGTTCTAGACATAGTCATACTTGAACCTATAAAATACTTTTTTCCGCTGTAAAAAAGTAAAACAAAATTGAATGGTCAGTTTACCAATGATGTTCCCATCACTGTAAATGGTTCTAAATTAGTCTACATTTTAAATGATTAGGAACATGTTTGCCGTATTTGATAACATTCAAAGCTTCATGCCACATACATTTTCTCCCGCTCGATAAACTATTTTAGCAAAGACAAAATACATGTTTCGCGCAATTACATGCTCTAGAAACATGTTAATGATCGGCAACATTCCAAACATGGTTTTTCTGTGCGTTGTAGGGTCTCTCTTTCTAAAGCAGCATTTTTTATAGGCTATTTCTAAATTCAATATATTTTGCATCATAACTATATGGTATTTACAAAATGTCCACAAACATAACATGTATAACATAATAACATGTATGTCCCAACAAGTTATACTTAGTATATGACATTATATACTTGGACTTAAAATAATGCTGCTAAATATTTGAAACCTTTTGCGTACCGTGTGCTAAAGATAATACAGATGCTTATTGCAAAAAAAAATATTTTGCTTTATTTTATTTCTTGTAAGAAATTTTCCTCAGCCCAATTAAATTTTCTTTATTCCAAACACGCAAAAATTATATGTTTGGAACATTAAGAATAAACTACAGCATGGCTAATATGGAAATTTTTTGGTGCCAATTATTTTTTACATATGAATCATTTTATCTTTTATTAAAACAAAAAAATTCCCAAATAGTAATTTAAAAATCAAAAACGTGAGGAAATTCTCGCTATCATCATATTTCACTTATGCTTAAAAAAATTGAGCATATTAAGACGATGCTTCCAAACATATACCGGAAATGAAGACACCTCGCCGGTCATTTATTAAATTAAAATTTTTCACTTAAAAAAGTCTGACAAGAAGCAGTCAAAATATCTAAAAAGTCATGTACCGAGGTACCATTAGGGACAACCCTTTACTTTCTCTTGCCCGAACCAGTAGGTTAGGGGCAGCACGATTGTATCAGGCTCCACTTACACGCAAAAAATAATTCTTTCCTCCAAACGAATTTTAGACAAACAAAGTTCTTCTCATTTGCTTTTCGACTGTAAGATATGTATTTGAAAAAAAGTAATACTTTGTGATAAACTTTTATTCTTTTCCAGGATTGTAAAAACATTTATTCATAAAGACTAACTCAAAAAAATTTTTTTTTCTGGCTAATTGCATTTTTCCTCACATCTTCTCACTTCCACGAAGATTTTAGTTCTTAGCACCTTTTTGTAATACAAAATAATGTAGAAGAATATACGATTTTATAAAATTTTAAAATTTTTTTTACCTTTCGGCTGGACTGGAATCGAACCGCGGACCATGCACTTTGTAAAAGCATCTCTTCTTTTCTTTTTTTTTTT
>PGFW01033881.1:44964-57707 GCA_003123925.1 Haematobia irritans | reverse complement strand
TGTCAAGCATTTTATTTCTATTCGCAAATTGTTTCAAAATTCTAATTTCTATAGAAAAATTTTGGTTCAAAATTTTATTTCTATAGATGAAATTTTGTCAAAAATTTTATTTTATAGAAGAAATTTTGTCAAAATTTTATTTCTATAGAAAAATTTTTTTAAAACTTTATTTTCTAATAGAAAATTGTGTTAAAATTTTATTTCTATAGACAATTTTGTAACATTTTATTTCCTATAGAAAATTTTGTCAAATTTTATTTTTATAGTAAAAATATTGTCAAAATTTTATTTCTATAGAAATTTAATCGCAACATTTTATTCATATAGAAAATGTAGTCAAAATATTTTATTTCTTTACTACGCCTCACAAAAAAATCGCTTCGCTGTAACATATACTCCCAAACATATTTGCTTCAAGCATATATTTTTTTTATACATTTTGGTTATTGCCACAAACATTTACTATGTTTGATCTCTTCCAATATTATATATGTTTGAAAGCATATTGCGTCTAAACAATATATGTTTGGGTAGTCCTAAGTTCCAAACATGTATTGTTATTTTTGCATCCAAACTTCAATAATGTGTCTCCAAAAAAACAATATGTTATTTATGTGACCATATAATATGTTTGAAGCATTTTGCCACCCAAAATATTTATATGTTAAAAAAAATTCTCCAAAAACAATAATTGTGCCTCAAAATTTTATTTATTTATTATATATATTTACAATTCATAATGAATTATGAAAATATAACAGGTAATATAGGTGCTAACAACATAGCGTTTTCGACTTGAAATTGCTCAAAATTTTGTTTCTGCCCAAATTGTATTTTCCCCGACATCTTTCTCACTCCAACGGATTTTTTTAGTTCTTAGCACCTTTTTCTGATAATACAAACATTGCTAGAAGAATATTCATTTAGATTTTTTTTTTTTAATTTTACTTTTGCCGACGGGGACTCGAACAGCGGACCACACAGTATGTAAGGATCAAAGAAGTAGCTGATAAAATTGCCCAAGGAAAAATAAAATGTTAAATTTTGTAATAACAAAGCAACAACCCACCAAATTAGATTCAATACGCTCCTGTTAAATAGCGCTCAAAGCTACTAAAAACATATATGTTAATAGCGCTATTTCTAAATTAATATATTGTTGTGCATTCAAGCATATTATATTTACAAACATTTTATGTCCCAAACATAATATGTTCTAACATTATTTAACATAATATGTCCCCAAACATGTTTATGCTATTTTTTTTTTTTGTTTATGAATATTATATGACTTGCCCAGCTCAAAATATTGTGTTTAAAAATTTGTGTTTCCAAACATATAATGGTTTATAGGCCAACATATTTGAAAAACAGTCTTTTTCAACCGTGTATAGAAAACTAATTTTTATTATTCTATATAAAATTTGTGAGCAAATGTTACTTCTATAGCAAAATTTTGTCAAAAATTTTATTTCTATAGCACAAATTTTGGGTCAAAATTTTTTATTTCTTATAGAAAATTATTTTTAAAAATTTTATTTCTATAGAAAATTGTGTCAAAATTCCTATTTCTATAGAAAATTTTGTTCAAAATTTTATTTTTATAGAAATTTTGTGAAAATTTTCATTTCTATTTAAAAATTTTTGTCGAAAATTTTATTTCTATAGAATATTTTGACACAAAATTTTATTTATATAGCAAACTTTGTAATATTTTTTTTAATATTTTGTGCCAAATTTTATTTCGTATTAAGCAAAATTTGTTCAAAATTATATTTCTATAGCAAAATTTTGTCAAAATTTATTTCAATAGAAATTTTTGATAAAAAATTTTACCTTTACTGTAGAAATAAAAATTTAATGCAAATTTCTAAAAAAGTAAAATTTTTGGCAAATTTCTATAGAAATAAAATTTCTTTCTATGGAAAACTTTTGTCAAAATTTTATTTCTATAACAAAATTTTTGTCAAAATTTTCATGAAAATTTTCATTTATTCATAGGAAATTTAAATTTTTTTCTAGAATTTTTCAAAATTAGTATAAATTTGTAAATTTTTTCTAATAGAAAATTTTGTCAAAATTAGTTCTATATTTTGACAAATTTATATGCAATTGAATTTTTTTTATTTTGGCAAATATTTTTCTAAGAAATTTGCAAACTATTTCTATAAATGTGTTAAAATTTCTACGAATTTGTCAATTTATTCAAGAAAATTTTTGTCAAAATTTTATTTCTATAGAAAATTTTCAAATTTCTATAGATTGGCAAAAATTTTATTCTATAGAAATTTTTGTCCAAAATTTTATTTTATAGCAATTGTAATTTTTTTTGTCCAAATCTTTAGTAATGAATTTTAAACTTTTTTCAAAATTGTCAATTTATGAAAATTTGATTATTCTAAGAAATTTGTAATTTTACTTCTATAGAAAATTGTAATTTTTTTGTGGCAAAATTTTATTTCTAAAATTGTCAAATTTTTTGAAAATTTGACAAAGTTGATTAAAATTACCTAAAAAATTTTTCATTTTATTTCTATGAATGTGAAAATCTATTTCTATGAAATTGCAAAAATTCTATTTTATAGAAAAATTTGGTCAAAATTTTTTATTTTCTATATAAAATTTTGATCAAAATTTTTTTTTCTATAGAAAATTGTGTCAAAATTTTTTATTTCAATAAGCAAATTTTTCAAAATTTATTTCTGATAGAAAATTGTGGTCAAAATTCTATTTCTATAAGAAAATTGGTGTAAAAATTTTATTTCTATAGAAAATTTTGATAAAAATTTTACTTCTACAGCAATTTTGAAAAATTATTCTTAAAATTTTCAATATAGAAAATTTTGTATTTTTCTAAGTTTCAAAATTTTATTCTATCGATTTAAATTTTTTTTATGCAAAATTTTATTCGTTTTTGTTTTGTGATATCATAAAATTGTGCAATTCATTTTCTATAGAAAATTTTGTCAAATTTTATTTCTTATACGAAAATTTTGTCAAATATTTTATGATTTGTCAAAATTTTTTTTTCATTTCTAATGAATTTGTAAATGTTCATAAAATTTTGATAATTACTTCTATAGTTGAAAATTTTATTTCAGAAATTTCAATTTTATTTCTATCTGAAAATTGTGTCAACTATTTAATTAGAAAATTGAATTACTATATTTCATAATATTTGAAATTGAATTTTTATATAGAATTTTTCAAAATTTTATTTCTAATAGAGCAAATATTTTCTATGAAATTTCAAAATTTTTATAAATTTACAAATATTATTTCTATAGAAAATTGTGTAATTTTTTTTTTTTTTTTTTTTAAGAATTTATCAAATATTCATCTTATTGATTGTGTCAAATATTCATAGAAAAATTTGTCATATTGAAATTGTCAAATATTAGAGAAATTTATAAATTACTAAAATTCAAATCGAAAATTTGATAATTTTACCTGATTGAAAATTTATTCATAGATTCAAAATTTCTTATAGATCTCAAAATTCTGAAAAATTTGTAAAATTCAAATAGATAAATTTACTACATAGATTTTGAAAAATTTATCTTAGAAAATTTGTCAATTCTTAGGAAAATTTGTGTCAAAATTTCTATAAATTTCAATTTTTTATACAATTTTACAATATATTAGAAATTGCTTAATATTTTTAGAAATACAAAATTTTATTTGATGTGTCAAAATTCGATTTTATGAAAATTTGTAAATTTTTTAGATGCATTATTACGTAAGAAAATTTTGTCAAATTTTATTTTCAGCATTTTCATTTATTTCATGAAAATTTTGTAATTTATTTCAAGAATTTTGAAAATTTTTCTATAATGTCACTTATTAATAGAAAAATTTTGTCAAAATTTTCATTAAAATATGCTAAATTATTTCATAGAAAATTTTTTTGTCAAATTTAATTCAAGATGTCAAATATATCTTTAGAATAATTCTTTTAAGATTTTAAAGAAATTTTGTTAAAATTTACTTCTATAGAAAATTTTTCTTAAAATTTATTTTCTATCGAAAAATTTCTGTGCAAACATTTTATTATCTATAAAGAAAAATTTTGTCAAAATTTTATTTCTATAGAAAATTTTTTCAAAATTTTATTTCTATAGCGAAACTTTTGTCAAAATGTGTATTTCTATTAGAAATTTTTTAGTTGAGTAAAAAAATTGAAATACATTTGAAATAATTTTTAGTTAAAATTTTAAAAAAAAAATCCATCTTAATTCTTCGCGAGTTTGAATAAAAACTTAAATGTTATCAATTAATTTTTAATTAAAAAATTTAAAAAATGTTGAATGATTGACTTAATTAACTTACTGTTTCTATCTTAATAAAAAACTTAATTGTTATCAATTAATTTATTTAATTGAAAATTTAACTTTTTAATGGAATATATTTAGTGATGGTTTTTCTGTGTCGTTGTTTTGTTCTCTGTTTTGAAACTTGAATTTCCATAGTGCCATAATGTGTGATACATCCCTTATAAATAATATAATTCTTCCAATTAGGTGACACTAACTGTCATTCCCATAAATTTTTCTCAAATAACTTATCGATATTCCAATGGATATCGTTTTTATTTTATTGGATTTTCCTTACTAATCCACACTTGAAATCTTCAATACCATCAATGTGAAACCTCCCTAATACGTTAGCTCGAAAAATTGTAAATTTCTGATGTAGTTTTGTTTTTGACTGTTGTTTTTTGTCTTCTTCTTCTCTTTTTCTCAGATTGCAATTATAAGTGTTTTTTTGATATGAAACTTTGTAGTTTTAAATGGATTTTTTTACTCGCAACTGTGTGATGTGATGTGTAATGAATGCATGCACAACGCATCTGCATCTAAAGGGGTGCAGACTGAATTGTTATGTTGAATGGATGGTGATGAAAGATGGAAATTATGATATGCGATGAATGCCAATTCATTATGAATTATGATGGAAGAAGAAAATGAGCAAATTTTTTAATGAATTTCTGTATGTGTTTTTGAATGCAAGACCATTTTCATGAATGGTAGAAGACAAGAAACAAAAAAACGCAGGCGCTACCATAACAGAGTTTGATGATTTTTTGTAAGTTCCTCTCCATTCATATTCAATCGCATATGAGTGTAGAGTGGTAATAAAAATTATAGTATACAACGTTGTAGTAACTAAACACGTTTATCTTAGTCAGTGTTTTTTTCGTTGTTGGCTTTTCTTGCTTTTTTTTTTTTATTAATTCACATGAAATGAAAGCTTGGTTATTTTTAAATATGGGTGTGTTTTCTGGTGGCTTACAATAACGTTTATGATTATTTCATATCAGTTCATTATAAATGAAATTGGTAGTGTAGCTTTAGATAGCATCGAATACCTTGAGTTGTTGTTTTGTTGTGGATAACTATTGCTTTTAATTAAATTCATTTTGTTTATGTATTAATGTTACAAAAATTAAGGTGTCGATTGATTTTCGTATAGAACTAGAGTGATCAACCCACCAGCAGTAGAATGAATTAAACTTAGGAAAACTTGTAACGCATATTTAAATTTCTGAAGTAGAATTATCCTGTAATATGTTAGTATTTTCGTGTTTTTTTCTCCTCCATAAACAAAAAAAAAAAAAAAATATCACCCAAATATTTTCTTATTAAAAGTTGTTTGAAAATTGATACAATTAATTTTTTACTCAAACGTAGTTCAATGTAACTCAATCATTTAGAAATTTTTTAATTAAAAACAATTATTGATAAACTAACTTTTTAATAAAAACTCGGAAGACCTCGTTCAGTTTAAAAATAATGAGGAAAAATTTTTAGTTAAAAAAAATTTAATTGAAACAATTAATTTTAATCAAAACTTAAACATATAAGTCGTTAAGAAAAATGAAAATAATAAAAGATTTAGCTTAAAAATTTAGTTGATTTTGCAATCAAAATCAATCAAATTTTAAATTTGAATCAATAGAAAAACGAGTCATAGTATTTTTTATGCCCAATTGAGAAATTTTCTATAGAAATAACATTTTTACCAAAATTTTATTGAAATAAAATTTTGACAAAATTTTGATGTAGAAATAACATTTTGCTATAGAAATAACATTTTGTCAAAATAGGTTTAATTAAAAAATCACATACATTTATCCTATGAAATAAATTTTTAATTGGAATAATTTGTTTTATTAGTGATTGATGTTATCATTTCTGATATTTCGTTTTTAATTTAAACCTAAAATTAGCATGTTAATTTAAAAATTATTTGGATCACTTCCTTTCGCGAGTAAGGTCAAAACCTATTTTTCTGGGTATAGGAACTCGTCTAGGGATATTGACACAAAGTGCTAAATGTGACATTATAGTTTCGCTAGGGGTAACTTTGCCAACTCTTGAAATTGCAATTTTAAATAATTGCTATCATTTTAAATAATTCTTTGTTTAACAAAAAATATATTAAAAATATTTTTATTTGTAAAATCGTTACTGTAGTTCATATCATGTGAACTTCCTTATGTTAATAGTTAACCGAAATCATCGCGAACAAATTGTTACTTGTCTTGCTTCAACTCTCATACATTGTCTTTAAGATAACGATGATGATGATGATGATCAGCATTAACGCTCGAGCATAATCTGTAGCAATGTTAACTTCTTGTTGATGTTATTGATTAATATTGCCCCATAGTTACTTGCTTCATCGATTGAACTTAGGTAGTTAGATCGACCGTAGATCGATTTGATCAGGCTGAAATCGATGACGAAATTGGTTTTTGATACAAAGAAATTGTGCATAATTGGAGGACAATGATTGGACAAGAGAAGAATCGACTATAATTTTTCGATTTGAAATACATTTTCGATGGAGGGAATTCGATTTTCTGAAAATTTTGACAAAATTTTCTATAGATATAAAATTATGACAAAATTTTCTATAGAAATAAAATTTTCTATAGCAATAAAATTTTAACTAAATTTTCAATAGAAATAAAATTTTGATAAAATTTTCTATAGAATTAAAGTGTTGAGAAAATTTTCTATAGAAACAAAAGTTTTAGCAAAAATTGTCTATGGAAATAAATTTTCTATAGAAATAAAATTTTGACGAAATTTTCTATAGAAATAAAATTTTGAAAAAATTTTCTATAGAAATAAAATTTTGACTAAATTTTCTATAGAAATAAAATTTTAATTAAATTTTCTATAGAAATAAAATTTTGATGAAATTTTCTATAGAAAAAAAATTTTAACGAAATTTTCTATAGAAATAAAATTTTGACAAAATTTTCTATAGAAATAAAATTTTGAGAAAATTTTCTATAGAAATAAAATTTTGACAAAATTTTCTATAGAAATACAATTTTGACAAAATTTTCAATAGAAATAAAATTTTGACATCATTTTCTATAGAAATAACATTTTGACAAAATTTTCCATACAAATAAAATTTAGACAAAATTTTCTATAGAAATAAAATTTTGGCAAAATATTCTATAGAAATAAAATTTTGACGTAATTTTCTATAGAAATAAAATTTTGACATTTTCTATAGAAATAACATTTTGACAAAATTTTCAATAGAAATAAAATTTTGATATATTTTCTTTTCCTCTATTGGTTAAGCTACTCTTGTAGTTTAGTCAATGCAATGGTTTTAAAGCTGAGATAAAAAAACGAGGACCTTCACCGTGACCTGGGAATTCGAACAATTGAGGAGGAAATAACCCTCAACGCACAAAAACATGCAGAAAAACTAGTACTGCATGAAAATTTGGACTTGAATAATATTGTCCGCAATTATCAATCTGACAGAAGGCTGCAAAGGACAATTCCCATGGACTTAGTTCTTTTGAATATAATATAGAATTCATTATTTGAGCTTAGTAATTGTACTATACTCAACAAATATATATATACTACGGTTAAAATTTCTAGTATAAGACTTTTACATTATGTTATCAAAACAATACTAGATGAGTAAGGACTCAGTTGTAATAATTCCAAAATAAATAAAAAAGAAAAAAAAAACAAATATGATCGAAGTACAAACCAACAATAAAAAAAGACAAGAACGAAGATACAACATTTTGACGAAATTTTCTATAACAATTAAATTTTGATAATTTTTTATAGAAATAAAATTTTGACAAAATTTTCTATAGAAATAAAATTATGACAAAATTTTCTATAGAAATTTTCGACAAAATTTTGGAAAAAAATTCTATAGAAATAAAATCTTTACAAAATATTCTACATGAATAAGATTTTGACAAAATTTTCTATAGAAATAAAACTTTGACAAAAAATTCTATAGAAATACAATTTTGACATAATTTTGTATAGAAATAAAATTTTGTCAATTTTTTTTACGGGAATAAAATGTTGACAAAATTTTCTGTAGATATAAAATTTTGACAAAAGTTTCTATAGAAATACAATTTTTAAAAAATTTTCTAAAGTAATAAAATGTTGACAAAATTTTCAATAGAAATAAAATTTTGAAAAAATTTTCTATAGAAATAAAATTTTGGCAAAATGCTCTATAGAAATAAAATGTTGACAAAATTTTCTATAGAAATACAATTTGGACATAATTTTCTATAGAAATAAAATTTTGTCAATTTTTTTTTACGGGAATCAAATGTTGACAAAATTTTCTATAGATATAAAATGTTGACAAAATTTTGTATAGAAATAAAATTTTGACAACATTTTCTACTGGCATAGAATTTTGACAAAATTTTCTATAGGAATAAAGTTTTGACAAATATAAACTACGTGTAGGAAAGTCCCCCTACTTCTGGCAACACTGATCAGAGAAAATCTTTACAAATGTAAAATGAAAAAAGTTGATTTTTATTAGAATGAATTTTTCACCAAACAATTTTTTTTGTATTAAAAATTTGTTTTTTTTTTTGTTTAATGTAAAAAATTGTTTTAAGCCACCGTTGTATTTTTGCAGAAAAACTTCTCATAAAATATAAACAAAGGATCTTATTGTGCTAATAGTCGAAGCAATACCCATAAAATGGAATCAGCAAGCATATCTGTTTACATCCCTCATTCTTCTGACACTTCATATTGCACATAGATAGAGTCGTAGCGTCTGATCAGTGCTGGGATTGTTTGTACAAGTACTTATACTTATTAAAGGCAAATAATCGATTTTTTTTGCAACTCATTACAAACACATTTAAACATACACATATATTTATTTTAAAATAAATGTATGTACATACGATTGTAAACATATGGTCATACAAAGAAAAAAAAAAAAAGCTTTTATCAGTGCCATAATCATTCCCTATGGAATAAATGCCTCTCTGTCCGGTTTTTGTTTCGCTTGAACGCATCTAAAAATTTTATATTGTGTGAAAAAAAATAATAAATAAAAAAATACATATATAAACAGTAAAACCTCTCAGAAACGGATATCCACAGTCGCTTAAATTTTTTCTCCAATTGCGAGGCGTAAATTTTAATGCGAAAATATATGAAACATTACAAGAAAAATTGGACATTTTTGAGAGGTTCTAGCTAGCAACGAAAAAATTTTTCTGATTCAATCACGAAATTAATTGAACTAATTAATTTTTTAATTGAAATGTGAAACCTCTCCAATAACAGATATACACAATCGCCTCACTTTTGTGTCCAATTGTGAGGTGTACATTTTAATGCGAAAATATCTGAAATGTTGCATGAAAAATTGGCTATTTTTGAGAGCTATGTGCACAGAAAAACAGTTTTCTGATTCAATCACGAAATTAATTGATCTATTTAATTTTCTAATTGAAATGTGAAACCTTTCAGAAACATATATATAGCAGGGATGGAAAATGCAGTACTATAGTACTTTTTTCAATACTTTTTCACCCCAGTCAGTACCGTAGTACCCCCGCGAATGATTTAGTACCTTATGTGTAGAATTTTTGAGTCGATATCAGAGTTTATGGTACAATAGCTTTGACAAAAATATTTTAATATTTTGAGAAAGTCTTTATCAACCTTATTAATAGTTTTTACAAATATGGCCAAAACAGATAAAGTTCATTGCGGTAAGAAATCTCAATTTTGTAAAAGCCATAGTCAACAGAATTTTATTGAATTTCAAGAATGGTTTAGTCAAAAAAGAATGCGATTCTATATTATCGATTTTTTATTTCGGTAGAAAATTTTGGCAACATTTTATTTCCATAGAAAATTTTGTCACAATTTTATTTCAATTGAAAATGTTGTAAAAATTTTATTTCTATAGGAAATTTTTTCAAAATTTATTTCTATAGAAAAATTTTTGCAAAATTTTATTTCTATAGAAAATGTTTGAAAAATTTTATTTCTATAGAAAATGTTTTCAAAATTTTATTTCTATAAGAAAATTTTGCAAAATTTTATTTCTATAAAAAATTTTTTGCAAAATTTTATTTGTATAGAATATTTTGTCAAAATTTTATTTATATAGAAAATTTTATTTTATAATAGAAATTTTTTTCAAAAAATATTATTTCTATAGAAAATTTTGTCAAAATTTTATTTTCTTTAAAATTCAGTCTAAAGGAGCTCTTGACAATAATCTTCCAGTGAAATTTTTGTTGAAATTTAGTAAAAAGTACCTTTTCCCTCAAAAAAATACCTTTTTCGTACTTTCCTAAAAATTGTATTTTTCATCCCTGATATATAGGCGCCTTCATTTTTGTCCGATTGTGAACAGTTTAATGCGCAATTAATTGTTACACGAAAAATTTGCCATTTTTGAGAGTTATTTGCAGAGAAAAAAATTTAATTCAATCACGAAAATTATTGATTTTTTAATTGAAATGTGAAACCTCTCAGAAACGAATATCCAGGCTCGCCTACGCTTTTATCCAATTGTGAGGTGTAAATTTTAATGCGAAAATTTATGAAACGTTATTCGAAGAAAATGGCTATTTATAAGAGGTATTTTTACAAAAAGATAAATTCTGATTCAATCACGAAGTTAATTGATCTTAATTAATATTTTAATTAAAATGTCCTCAACCTCGAAAATAATAGTATCAGTCACAGTTTTAATTGGGCATAAAAAAATGCTTGAATTAAAACATTAAATGATTGCATTAGCAAATTTTTATTATTATTTTTTTATTTAATCACGAAATTAAGTGATCTAATCAATTTTTTTTATTGAAATGTTTTTAATCACATATAATCAATCACAGTTTTAATTGGACATAAAAAATGCTTAATTAAAACATTAAATGGTTTCATCAGCAAATTTTTATTAATTTTTTTTTTCTGATTTAATCACGAAGTTAAATGATCTTAATTCATTTTTTTAATTTAAACGTTTTTAATTACGTAAATTATAAAATCAAACACAGTTTTAATTGGCAAAAAAGGTTAATTAAAAATTTAATTAGCAAATTTCAATTGATTTTTATTTGATTCAAATGAATAAAGACTAACTCTAATTTTTTTCTTTTCTGCGTAATTGCATTTTCCCCCATATCTTTCTCACTTCCACGAGGTGTTTTTTTTTTAGTTCTTAGCACATTTAGCTGTAATACAAACAATGTTAAAGAAATTATTCGATTTTATAATATTTTTTAATTATACCTTTCGACTGGAAGGTATATCGACCGGAGAATCGAACCACGGACCATACTGTTTCTTAGCCAACCCACCATCCACTGGGCTCCGTAGCTGTTATTGTCATCAACAGACAGTTATCGCTATAGCCATCAACGCACAAGCAATGCAAACAGTCAAACTGTTATATTTATATAGCATAGTTTTGGGCGCCCACTAGCCGATGTAAAGATAAAGAAACTTTATTTGGCAGAAACATACATTTAGTTGGCCACCGTGGAGCAATGTTTAGCATGACCGCCTTGCATATAAAGGGTCGTGGGTTCAATCTTTGCTTCGACCGAACACCACAAAGTTTGTTTACATATATGCCAAAAATGTTCGGAAGATTCTGAAGAGATGTTCGACATTACATACTACTATATTAAGTTTTTACCATGAAACTTCAAAATGTGTCTTATAAAATACATAAAGTCTGAAAAGAACTGTGCTTGAAATAAACGAAATGGATTGTGTTTTTTGATCAAAAATTATTTTTTATTGCAAAAATAAAAATTTTGAAACAAAAACATTTTTTTCCTTATAATAGTTTGAAATTTTCAAAAACCTCTAACAAAAGAAAAACGTTTCGGTACACGTTTTCCAAAAGTTTTCTTTTTCATTGCGTGTATGACATAAATGCTCGTGTTAAACAATTTGCATCTCAACTACTTACCGAATTTTTGCTTGATAGTAACATCTTTCGAAGTGCTTAACTTGTTATACTGCGGATGTCATATTGCGATCATGTTCGATTCAAAAGTTCCAAGACCTTATAATTGGGAACACTGAAAAAAAAATAATTTAATTTAATAATTTAACTTTCTTTCCAACTGTGAGTAGCATGGGAAATCTCAGTTTTTATAGTCCTCTCCACTAATCGGGCAGAGTGTACAGTGAAACCTCTCAAACATAGACACTTTGAAAAGCGGATATCTCGCAAAAGTGGACAGTTTCCGTGAGACGTTCGCAAAATTATCACATGAACCCTCTAATGCCCCCATTTTTTTGTATGCTGATTAAATATTCAATGTTAACAACACAAAAGGTAGATAACTAATCAAGAAAAATTTATACGGTAAAATTCAGTATATGCTGCAAAGGCTCTGAACAGGCTCAACTAAGTTTTCTTTTTATTTTATTAATTTGTGT
>PGFW01033881.1:21826-32226 GCA_003123925.1 Haematobia irritans | reverse complement strand
CATTGGTGGTGCACGCAGAGAAGAAACATGATTGTCACAATCATATTCGAAGAGCCAAAATAATATGATAGCAGCTATATTTTCCGACCATATAACATTTTAACCTTCAACCATGTTGCGCTCATAACATGGTTCTAAAAAATATAATTGTCCTCATCTTAAATGTTATTATATTTATAAAAAAATTTTTTTTTAATTAAAACAATGGTCACATTTAAAATTTTATTGTATTCACTAAAAATGTTAAAAGATCATTTCACAACTTAAAATGTTTTTATCTTTATTAAAAAACTTTTTTCATCTCAAAAAAAAACCCACTTTAGAAAAAAAACACAAAATTAACTTATATGTTTGTTTTTTTATTTATGTTATTACTATTTCATTTTTTATTTGTTTTTATTAATTCCTTTTCAACAAACATCATATATTTTTACACACCTCTATTTTATTTCAATTCAACAATAAATTATATCCATATTACATTTTTGTGTGCCCATCAAATTTACAAACCAGACATCATGTAAACTTCCAATAATAAATAAATGATCCATATACAAAATTCAAACAAAAAACAATACATTTTTTCAATTTGCACTTTCCTTTTTTTTTCACATAAAACCACGTCCACTTTCTTTATAAATAAATTAACACAAAACACATTAAATCCGTATTCCGTCCATTCCAAAAACAATCAACACACATACTGTACCCTATTCAATATTATTCTTTTATTTTCTTATATTCTGCTGCAAAAAATTAAAATTAATTATGGTCACCGAAAAATGTAAATGGTCTTTATGGCCATCTAAAGTTTTAGAACATGTCTATACTTAACCCTATATTACTATTTTCTTATGTTAAACAATTTGAATTTCATGGTACATGATTTTCCACTTCATATGTTAATATCTTAATTCTATCATTTAAATTAGTAGAACATTTTGTTTCTTCATTTTTAGAACCATTCAAATTCTTATTTCCACCATACATTTTTCTTCTCCACTCAAAACTATTTTTACAAAACAAAATACATTTTTCTACAATTACATTCTCAATAAAACATTAAATTATCCAACCATGTTCAAAACATTCGTTTTCTGTGCTTGTATTCCTTTTTATTTTACAATTTAGAATATTTTACAAAAATTTTCCTTAGTTTTATTAACATCATTTTCATTATTTAATTATTCTTTTTGCATGCCTCTCTATTTTCCTTCAAATTATCGGTTTCTTCACATTCCAATATATACCCTGTTTTTAATTTTATAGTTCAGATCATTCCATTCCTTTTTCTTGGTCTTTTACCGGCATATTGTATAACATTACTATTGGCCCTCTACATTCTTTCTTCAAAACCCTTTTAAATCTTTAAATTTTTTTTTATATTACATCATTTCATTCTTTCTCTTTGCAATCTCTTTGCTTCCATCATAATACACTTTCATTTTTTTATTAACCAATAATCAATTCCATCGCATTTTCAAACACAAAATCCTTCAATTTTTAACATAGTTTTTTATTTTTTTTTTTTTTTTAATTTTATTATTTTTTGCTATTACAATTTTGTCATATAACTAAGTTAAAAATTGAATATTATTTTTTATTTATTATCTAAAATATTAAAGATTATTATTTATTTTGCAACAAAAACTATCATTATCATGGTATAATAAAATTTACAAACTATTTCAATTTTGTCAAAAAATTCGATAATCCATTCTAAAAAAAAAATTTTTAAAATATTTTATTTAAACTATCAACAATGTTAATATTATTGCATTAAATTTTTAAAATATAATTTAAATTATTTATTTTTCAAAATATCACAAATTTTTCTTAATTCACATCCAAAATACTAATTCATCACACCTTAAAGTGTAACTTACATTAATTTTCACTGTACACGAAATTTCTTGTGACTCACAAAATTTTCTTATTCTCTTTATGTCACTCTCATTGACAACAACTGATTTGTTCTTAACTTATTAACAAACCAAACTTTCGTTCTTGTACTTATTCCAAAATAATATCTCTCTAGTACAATTACACTCACAAAATATTTAATCTCAATACGAATTTATTATCATCCTTTTATTTTTAAGTTGTTGTTTTTTTGTGTGTGTTTGTTTTATTTTGTGTTGTTTTGTGTTGTGTGAAGTGACGACGTCGTCTGTGTGTGTGAAGTAATCTGATTGTTTTCATCATCACTTCTTAGATTTTAAATTAATTATAAAGATTTTCATTATTCACTATATTTCTTTATTTACTTTATTTTCTATAAGTTCACTACATTTTGCGTTTGCGTTGATTTTTCTTCATTACAATTTTTCTTTTTCTTATATTTTCTTTATCTTTATGCGCGTTGCGCAAAAAATATCTTTTTATTTTCTTTGATTATTATGTGTGTGTCGATGTGTTGAGTGGTTGTTGCGGCCAGCAAAACAATCGGGAGATCTGTGTATTGGATGCCTACCAGGGAACATGGACGATACTCCAGTTGCCCGTATTTGTGTTGTTCCTTACGAACTCTAGATTCCTATTCAGTAGATTTGAATAAACTAGGACGGGTTTCAATAAGCCCAGAATAAATCGGCGAGATCTGTCGTGCGTATGGGGCTGGATACCAAAATATGGCCGATACCCAATTTGGACACTGATTTGTTCGTCCTACAAACTCCTAGATTTCCAATTCAGGTGAATTATTTAAACTGCCGGGTTTCTATAAGCCAAGAAGTATAATGGGGTCGGTCAATATGGGGGCCTATACCAAGGCATGGCCCGATACTCGACCATTTGGCACCTGTTTTTTGGTAACCTGGCTTGATTTGCAAATTTCAGCACCTATTTTGGGAAAAAGCTACGGTTTGGGGTCTATAAGCCCAAGACCATAATCGGGGGGAGGTCCGGTTATATGGGGACTATATCAACTGGCCGATATAGCCCATCTTCGAACGTGACTGCCTGCCAGACAAAAGACGAGTTTGGGTGCAATCTTCAGCACGATTGCTTCATGTATTGGAAGACTTAGCTCTGATTACAACAGACAGACAGCAGACAGGACGACAGACAGACAGACCGGAACGACGGACATCGTTATATCGTCTAGAATTTCTCCCTGCTCAAGGTAGGTTAGGTTGGGTTAGGTTATGTGGTAGCCCCGGGAGTGTATCAGGCTGCACTTAGACTATTCAGTCATGTGATACCACCGAGTCGTATGAATTATGCAATAAAGATCTATGAATAAGTGATTAACTGTAAAGATGATACTTGAGTGTTTTATACAAGCGTGGGTGTTATTTGTTCAAGTGGTTGTGTGTTATTCGTGATGTTTATTGCTGATGAGTTGTTTCAATTCAAAGGCACATTGTTCTTTTGTAACTTGCTTCCTTATCAGCTGTGTTAGAAAGTGTGTTTTCTGGCCCTCCTGGTTTGTTGCTGCTTCTTACATTGTTAATAGTTGTCCGCTATGCGTGGGCTATGCACCTATAAGGAATCTACTGGTATGCAACAACGGCGAATTATATATATCAGTAAAGACAGTAGTGACCGACAACCGGATTCGTTGTGGTTCGTTTATTCAAACCTTTATCAAATGAAGTTATATTATGGGTAGTTTAGAAATTCCAAAGTGTATTCGAAGAAACACTTATGTGAGGAGAAGATTTTGTTGAAACCATTGAACCTCAGGGTATAATGATGAAGTCTATCGACTCTTGACTCTATGTAATAAAATACTTACTCAAGAAGAGTCGAAAGATGTTTTTATATATCTCCGAGCGATATTCCCGTATCTCCAGGAAAATTAGGTAAGTATTCTTTTTAATTTTGGACTGTTGCTCTTTAAAAGAATCTACCTCTGGTATTATATGGTTAAGCATTAAGTGTATACTCATTTGTTTAGAAACCCGAGCTTTAATTTTCGTTTGTGTATAAACAGTAGTTTTGAGCATTCAATCTAATCTCCAAGTTGTCGGAAGTCCGAGGAAACTGAAATTACAAAAATCAATAACCATTGCGAACCAATATCCGAGTTTTCTTTGAGACATCTGCTTATTTCAAACTAGAATTTTACGTTTTTGTGATCCTGTCCTATAATCAAAGAGTTACTGTAATACCTTATTTAATTTTCTTTAAATGAAATTTGGTAACCCAATGTAATATTTTTAATATAAACAAATATTTAATTTCAGATAACCCCTATAAATTTGAGATGTTTATTAACTCCTTGCCTTAATGGTAATAGGTGAATGTAAGGAGTTTTTAACTTTCTTTACCCTGGACAGTCATCCTGGTATTTTTTGTACATAACATCATCCTTCGTCATTTTCGACTACGGCCGATTTCAAGACGCATCTTATAATTTTCATCTTGAAGCAAAAAGAAGCCAAAACTGATTATCAGTTCATTTAGTTTAGAGTGAGTATAAAGACAAGCAAATCATAAAAACGCGAATATATAACTTAAAGTACCATGTCCTAATAAATCAAAAGTGCATTTTAAATGCGAAAATGAAATCAGTGTTCTTCATTTTACGAATGATGATATCTAGTATGCAGAGAATATGTTTTGTATGCTTCTATTATTATTTTTTCATTAGATTTTTTAAAACTTGTATAAATTTATTAATTTAAAAATAAATAATTATTTCAGATATATCTATTAGTTCAGAATTTTGACAAGCTTATTTAATCCCCTCATCGTACAATTTCAGAGGAGACTTATGATTTATAGGATAAGTATATACATATTCTCTTCAACATAAAATTATAAATTTAATATACCATTACATCGATACAACCAGATATATAAGTATTATTCAGAAGATCCATATAATCCAATGATGCAATAACTATAGATAGACTCCAAGGAAAAGTCTTAGCACCATTTGAAAAAATGCCCCAATATGAGTTGAGACTTACAAACTAAAATGAAGAATCTAAAAATTGTATATTTCATTACTATGTTTAATTTTTAACAATTTTTCATTATTGTTTCCAGGTTTTTCAGCAAGGATATGTGAAAAGACCTACGATGAATAGGAAAAAGGATTAAGTCAAAATGTCCAAACAGGGGGGGCGGGTTCAAATAACGTACATCTACTTCCGTGGATGTTTTTATCACAAAAAAACATTGTCACGTTCAACTTCTAATAAATAAAGCTTCTGCTTTAATGGAGATATGAAGTTACCATAAGTTGTTGACAAGGATTTTAATACAGTTTGGAAAAATAATGTAAAACGGTTTTGTGTTCTTTCAATTATTTAATCTCTGTACTGTTGATTAAGATTATTAAAATAATTAGTTATCGCATTTATAATGAGACTTAACCACATTTTATTTTCGTTTCCCACAGTATTATGCATTGAAGTTGCTAATCCCGAAAAAATAATAACAGACTTTAAAGCTTGGTATGGTATATAAATCTTTATGGCGTTGTTAAAATGACACTAAAATAATTACACATTCGTTTATAGAGATACTAAAATTTATAAAATATTAATATTTAACAATAAATAATTTCGTAAAATATAAGTTTGAGTTAAAAAAAATCTTAAGGGTTTAATTCATGGTCCAGATATTTACACAGTCAGTTGTTTTGCAATGGAAAAGGGCTTCACTGTTTTCCTCAGTACGAGATGAGTTAAGAAACTAATAAGATGGCTTAGATCTGAATACCTTTATACTAATCCTTAAAATTTCCGAAAAGGAAATATCGCAAAAGTGGTCTAATAAAACGAACATTCAAAGAATTCTTACACCTAAGCTTTTATCAACCTACGCCAAACTACGGGCGTTAGCATCACTCGTAAATCTAACACAGCCATTGACGACAAGCAGGTGATCCCTCCATTTTTTCATAGCTAAGTTATTGTAATAGGTCTCTAAACAGCGCGATGCAAAAAAGTCCTTCGAAACTAAAGGAAAAATTTTTTAACTCAGAATATCAGATTTATCCATTTGTATTCCATTAAGTAAATTTGTGATCGAATAATATATTTTTATAGAGAGAGATGCGCCGTGAGGTGAGCGATGGAAGATTTGCGTTTGGAGTGGGTGAGTGAGTGGCGGAGTGTAGTGTTGTAGGGCGGTAGTTTTTCTTCGCTGGTATTAACAGAAATCACTAGTCATAGAACAAGAAAAATTTTATCACCGATAAGTGACAGGAGCATTTCTAATAAATAAACAAAAGACGAACTAAACCAAGTTTCCTCAAATTAGTTAATAATTTATTGATAAAGATAATTCTGACCTTCCTGATAATATAACTTTTCAGTTATATACGAACAACACTTGCTAGAAAAATATTTTAGTTCATTCGTACTAAGAATTATGCAATCCTTTCAAAAGTAAGGAAAAAAAACTTAGGTAAATATAGTATGAATTCCTATTTGGTAGTTCTATATAGATCTACCTGTGAGACTTGAAATACCTTTTGTATCCGTTACTCGATGTGTTTCGTCTCTTGCGCTCGTAATCAGATATGTTGCGCGTGTTAGTTATTTTTAGTGTGGGACGCTAATTTTGTGTATATTCGCTGAGAAATTATTAAAATAACTTATCGGATCGGTAAAAGCATGGTGAGATGAATACTGGACAAATTAAATATACAATAGTTTGTTATTTAAATTAGTGAGAAATTTTCGTTTTTGAAAATAAAGTCCTATTCAATGTCTGATGGTGTATAAAGAAGAAAACACCAGCAGGAAAATTACCATTCATTTTCTTTCATCTTTGGAATTTCTAACAACCTGCAGTCAACTATTCAGGCTATGCAAATAACCTTCCTTGTACAGCAAAAAGTAAATCATATCTTTGTATGTATTGCACAATTAAGAGTAGGGAAGGACAAATCGTAGAAAAGCAACTTATAAAAGGTGATAAAAGGTACAAGAAGAGTACATAAAGTTTGTTTGTTATAAACTAGATGATTAATATCATGTGATTGAATTTTTAAGTTGGAAAACTAAGTACCTAAGGTCAGCTCTCAAGCACAGTCGATAGCGTGCTTATCTAGCATTAAATGACTTATTTCGAAATATAATAATAAACATGTCTTTTATTGAAGATAACAATTGCTTAATAAGATGTAATATAAAATTGTACTGTAAAAAAATACGAAGGCAAGTCTAGTATGAATACGTGATTATTGGATAGTTAAAAGTTTACGCAATAAATATGTAGATGTCAAGTATGAATGAAATGAAAGATTTCAAGTATAATTCGTTCAGTTATATGAATTCAAATTATGTTAAATGTATGTTGTGTCAGGATAGTAGGGTATATATGAATATGTCAGGGGAAGGAAAATACGGGGCGTGTGGCAACTAAATTATCTACGCTGGCTGATACCTAATATCTATCGAAGAATCAGCGATCTTCAAACAATAGTGAGTATGTATGTGCTTGTGCGCTATGACGCAAGTCACTGCTCTTCACAATTAGATATTATTATAGCAGAAGTTCATTTTATGGTGTCGCCGTTTACCACTCGGATCCATTCCTCGACTTACCGTGGTGCCTCAGGACAATGCGACAAGAACCAACAACCGAGTCGATCTCTAGAGCTTATACCCAGGGAATCAACCAGAGCAAACCAAACTCACTCAGAGAAGGAATGGTACTGATCACCATAACATTATTAATACATTTAGCGCAAAAAATATACCTTTGCGCAAATCAGTAAATCTTTCCGGAAATCGATAGTATAATTTGCGAGAAAATAATTTGTTATAGTTGATTACCGTGTCCGAAAAAAACGATTGCTTACACGTTTGCCTTATTGTCCAAACTTTTATGAAGACACTATTCGGAAAAGGTGCGTGTTTTGTTGATAGCCAAAGAAGGAACGCAAAGGAATAAAAACTTAATGAACCAAATTGTCAAACACCGTTTAGCAATGGCTTTGGGAGGCTTTTCCTGATTAACCACAAAAAAAAAACGTAAAGTAACTGTTAATAACGAAACCATAGTTGGTGTGAAGAAAATAATGATGATGATGACGATGGTGATGCGGTTGCTTTTAGTCTCACAAACAAGTTGTTGTAAATGTCTATGACAAACAGGAATAGGTTGTTTTGAAATGGTCACTTTAAAGAATTATTTTTTCAAAGTCAATACAATATAATTACTCAATATATGCATATCAGCTACACTGAAAAAAGGGGTTTGCTTTCTGGGGAAAAAAATTTTTAGACCAACATAGTTTTCTTTTAACTCCAAAACATTTCAACTTCAAAAAGCGAGTAAAAAAGATTAGAAACAGTCCTTGCATCACTTGTCATATACAGCAAAAACTCTTATTACCAAATGATCTTGGAAGTAACTTGGTTCACAATTGGTAATCAATTACATTTGCATGGAAATCTTGTTTCCTTTCTCAAGGGTATATCCTATAAGGAAAGTACTTCTCTGCAGTATTACCAAGAGCTAAATTGTAGGCATGGAGGAGATATGAGCAAATAGGGTAGTTAACGAGATAACTAAGAATAAACAAAACATCAGTATTTGTCAATTGGCCATTCATGATAAGCCGAAACAGGTTAAGACGCAAATACAATAACTTTTTCCCTCCAAACAATATAGACGAAACTAAAATCGTTCCATAGGCTTTCGCGTAATAAGCACGTTTGTTTTGGGAAGAGATTCCTAAACGTTGATTCTTGTCCCAGAATGTAAAATATAATTTCATAAAGAGCTAGACTCACTTCCATGAGGTTTTTTAGTTCATAGCACCTTTTTTGCTGAATACAAACAAATGTGAGAAGAAATTATTAGATTTATAATTTTTTTTAAAAGAATTTTAGCCTTCGCCTGGACAGAGTATCGAACCGCGCACATTGGGGTTTTCGTGACTACCAAAAATGGGATTAATCATTGAAAATGAAATTTAGGAGTACACCGGAAAAATTTTATAGTTCGGTAAAAGTAAACACAAAGAGTTCCACATCACCTAGCGCAAAAATTGTGTCTTGACAAAGTACCGTTGGTGTCACTATATGGTTTGAAGTTGCGAGTTTATTTGTACGTTTTCCTTGGCGCTGCGATATAGATGTAAATTATTGAGTGTACTTACAAAATAGTTTTTGAGTGTTTTTCGATAAAGCGATAAATAAAAAATAATAATGGAACTTTTCATCCTCAGGTTAATAAGATGTATTTTTTGGTGTTTTTTATATTGTTTATAATTTGACTTGGTTTTATATGAAATTTAGTTGCGCTGCGTAAGTCCTTTACATTAGAAGGATTTCGAGAAATATGTCGACAAATAGTTGTGAAATAAAAGCCAAATTAAGTAAAAAGTTATTTTTCTAAAAACATATAACTCTTTTGAAAGCCATAGATGAAAAGTTGCTCTGCAACTTTTTGCACATTTCGAAGATAAATGGATAAATTTTTTTCAAACGACACCTGGTACTATTATGTCCCCATACTGTTGCACAAATTAATTATTAGCTTGGTAGCAGAATAATTAACCACGCTTTTAGCTTCCAATTGGACAGTTGTCCGAAGAAGCGGCAAGAAGCTAGAAACAAAGATTTAAAAATTTTAGAGAGCATATTTTGCGAAATGTTCCTATGGAAAAGTCAAATGAAGAGATAGTTTAAAAGACTGTTAATTAACATACTCTCGGATCAGTTATCATCAGAAATGAGAAATTAAAAGAGAAAGAAACGCCCACAATTGCCCTATGAAGCAATTCAAACAATGTTGATAATTGAGTCAAATCTTGATGGTGATCAAAAATGCCAGTGTTGATGATTAATGATACATATAGTAATTTTCTGACGATATGATAATTAATTGTTAAAGAATCAGATCAAAAAAAGCAAGATATTGCATTCTCTTTTTTTTTGTTGGGGCAAATTAACTAATGGAAAACAAATAAAATGTGACTAAAAAATAATTTAAAATTTTATTGGTTTTATGTCTTTTAGTGAATTTGGCCCGAAAAAAAAGTTAAAACCTATAAACAGGAAAGCTTACTTCGAATTTAATTCCCACTTTTGACATCAAAAACCCGCACTGTGCGCCGACATGACAGTTTGTAAGGCCAGCACACTAATCCACTAGAAAATCGTAGTTGTTATTGTCCATCAAACAAACAATATCGCTAATAGCCATCATCGGCAGCAAGCAACGCATACAGTAAGTAGTTTACATTTATAGAGGCATATTTTGGCGCCCAACGACGCCGAATCAAAGAAACTTTAATTATGGCAGAAATCATACATTTAATTGGCCACCGTGGAGCAAATGTTACTGCATAGACCAGCCTTGCAATAAAAGGATGTGAAAGTTTCAATCTATTGCTCCGACCGAACACCCACAAAGTTTTTCATATATGGCCAAAATGGTTCGGAAGATTCCGCCGAAGAGATGTTCGATATTACATAGCTACT
>PGFW01033872.1:4619-15907 GCA_003123925.1 Haematobia irritans | reverse complement strand
AGTAAATTAAATTAATTTAATATATTAAATTAATTATAACTATTCTATATTTGCTTAATTTAATTAATTTAATTTATTAATTTAATTTTAATTTAATTTAATTTAAATTTAATTTAATTTAATTTAATTAATTTAATTTAATTTAATTTAATTTAATTAAATTAATTTAATTTAATTTAATTTAATTTAATTTAATTTAATTTAATTTAATTTAATTTAATTTAATTTAATTTAATTTTAATTTAATTTAATTTAATTTAATTTAATTTAATTTAATTTAATAATTTAATTTAATTTAATTATAATTAATTTAATTTAATTTAATTTAATTTAATTATAATTTAATTTATATTATAATTCTTAATTTAATTTAGTTTCAAATTATAATATATTCAATATAATATAACTTTAAATACCTTAAGATTTAAAACTATAAGTATATTTTTTATTCCCATCAAATACAACTCAAATCAATTATCAAAAAAATCTCTAACTGGCCTAAGTCATTCGATGCACTCACATTTCTTTTTAGTTTAAATATATAAAATTGCATTTATTACCTGTTATTTTACGTTTTATTTTTTTATTTCTTTTATTACCAGTAACAATCACAATATAATTGGTAAGACCTAATTACCTTGAAAAGTCAAGAAAGCATTTTGTTTGGTACGATACTCTCTGTGTACTTTTCATTGTATTGTCTATTCTTAAAACAACGCCATGTCCAACCAACCAAACCACCAAACCATTCAAATTGAAAGCATTTTTGTAAAACAAAAGAAAATACTTCAACAAAATAACTTGAACAATTTATTTTTCAATGAATGTGCACAAACGACTTCAGAACTCTACCTCTCGCTCTCTCTGGACTAACCACCACGCAATTTGTTGTGATCATACGATCATAAAAATTATTGCGACAAGCAGCATAAAGGCAAAAGTTAATAACAACCATTTATAAAAGAAATTTTTGGAACATTTACATAGGCGTAGTCGCACATGCGCACCATATTATTATTATTTTTTTTTTTAAACTGGTAGGCATCATTTAAATATTCATTTATTTATATAAGAAGATTATTAAAGACAATAATTAATTTGTTAGAATTGGACTTTTGTTGTAAAAATAGAATGAGACGCGCAAATTTTTGATGAAAAATCAATTAAACGTCATTATTATTAATTTCACAGGGTGACATAAAATAAATAATGGCATTATTTAATTTTAGATACGTAAATTACTAATTTATTTTTAATAAAACCTGAATTGCAAGTGGGGATTTATTTAATTTAAAACAAATTACATTAAAACAATAATTTTACACGCAATTAATTCTCTCCTTCCAAACGAAATTTTAGACAAACAAATATTGTTTCCCATATGCCTTTCGCTGTAGGGATGTTTGTTTGGCAGAAAAACCTTTTGTAATAAACGTTGATTCTTTTACGGGATGGGAAAAGATTTTTGATTTTCTTATTGCATCTTCCCCCACAATCTTTCATTACTTTACAAAACTTTTTAGTTCTAGCACATTTTTTTTTGTAATACAAACAATGTAAAAGAATTATTTTAATTTTAGATATTTTTTTTTAATTTATATAGCCGTCAACGCATACAGTAAAGCAGTTACACTAATAGAATAAATTACGTTCCAACATCGTGAACAGACGGTAACAAAATGAAATGGAAAAGTTCAAGAAAAATCGTTTTTCTTTGCCACGAAAAAGTCTTAACATATTCGTTAGATGTTCATATGGCAACCACGGTTGCCACAGTTGGTAGAATTCTACCAAAAATGGTAGATTTTTTACTGTTTGGTAGATTGGTAGAAGTTTCGATGTTTTGTTAGGATTTGCACTATAGTTTTCACCACATAAAAGGTACTTCAGGAATAAAATTTTCACAAAATTTTCTCTAGGAATAAAATTTTGGAAACATTTTCTATAGGAATAAAATTTTGACAGAAATTTCTATAGGAATAAAATTTTGAGAAATTTTTCTACAGAATAAAATTTTTGAGAAATTTTTCTACAGAAATAAAATTTTGACAAAATTTTCTATAGAAATAATTTTTTGACAATATTTTCTATAGAAATAATTTTTTGACAAAATTTTCTATATGAAATAAAATTTTGACAAAATTCTCTATAGGAATAAAATTTTGCAAAATTTTTTATAGGAATAAAATTTTGACAAAAATTTCTATAGGAATAAAATTTTGAGAAATTTTTCTATAGAAATAAAATTTTGACAAAATTTTCTAATAGGAAAAAATTTTGACAACTTTTTCTATGGAATAAAATTTTGACAAAATTTTCTATAGAAATAAAATTTTGAGAAAATGTTCTATAAAAATAAAATTTGACAAAATTTTCTATAGAAATAAAATTTTGACAAAATTTTCTATTGGAATAGAAATTTTGACAAAATTTTTCGTATTAGAAATAATTTTTTGACAAATTTTCTATAGAAATAATTTTTTGACAAATATTTTCCTATATGAAATAAAATTGTGATAAAATTTATATAGATAAATAAGTTTTTGATAAAATTTTCTATTAGAAATAAAACTTTGACAAAATTTTTATAAGAATAAAATATTTGAAAATTTTTTCTTGCAGATAAATTTTTTGGAGCACCATTCTATGAGACAAGTTTATAAATAAATTTACTTTTTAAAGAAATTGAACATGCATAAGAATAAATTTGACAATCTATAGATAGTTAAATCTAATAGAAAAGAAATTTGTACAATTATTTTGTAATTTTTTGACTTTTTATAGAGAAATGCATATAGTATTAATAGTTTTCAAATTTTTTAGGATAAATTTGAGAATTCTTAGTATAAATTTTGCAAACATAGAATTGACTAATTTCTTACAATGTTAAAATCTTGGTAATAATGGAAAATTAACAATTTTCCTCTAGAAAACTGAAAAAAATTCGTAATTTGTCAATCATAGAATAAATGAACAATCTAATACAAGTTGATAATCGTAATAATACAAATTTTTTAAGTAAAATTCTATCAATCATTTGAAATTATTCTATAAATTAATTTTCTAAGAAAAAATTTTTAATTCTTAGGTAATTTGTATTTCATAGAATTTAAAAATTTTTTTTTTTCCGTAAATAACTTAGAATAAAATTTTGAAATTTAGGCATTTTTCCTAGAATAAAGTTTAAATTTGCAAAAAAATTGAATTTCAAGAATAAAGTTTCCAAAATTTTTCTATTGAAATTATACAATTATATAAAAAATTTTAATTTCGTAGGATTGACAAATTTGATAGATTATTTTAAAATTGACATTTACATAGTGACAAATTCTATAGAAAAATTTTAACTTTCTAGAATTACAAAATTTTCTAAAAGAATAAAATTTTGACACAATTTATTATAAAAATAACAATTTCTATAGGTAAAAATTTGAGCAAATTTTCTATAGAATAAATTTGAAAATTTTCAAAGAAATATTTTGAAATCTATGAATAAAATTTTGATAAAAATTTCTAGTAGGGAATAAAATTTGACAAAATTTCTATAAAAGATAATTCAAATTTCAATAGAAATTTTTGAAATAAAATTTTAACAAGAATAATTTTCCAATTTTATAAAATATTGAAAATCTAACAAAAATGTTATAATTTTGTGATAAATCAAAAATTTTCTATAGGATAAAATTTTTAAATACATTTTAAATTTTTACCTATAATGACAATTATAAATAATTTTGATAAAACTTTTCTATAGGAATAAAATTTTGATAAAATTTTCTATAGAAATATAAATGTTTGTACAAAATAAAATTTCTTTTAGAATAAATTTTAAAAATTTTTATAGGACAATTTTGTATAGATAAGTTTGAAATTTCATGAAATATTTGAATTCGAAAATAAATGTTCACTTTTTCTATTGAATAAAATTTTGATAATTAAGAATAAATTGATAATTTTCTGTAGAATAAGTTGACAAAATTGTATGAATATTTTAAAAAATTCAATTTTTTAAGCATAAATTTGAAAATTTATAAATATTTCATTTTATAGAATAAAAGTTTATTCTAAATTTGATAAATTATTTAGAAAATAACATTCTTTAGAGTAAATTGGAAAATTTTAAGGAATAAAATTTGAAATTCTTCTGGATAAAATTTAAAATCAAGATAAATAAATCATATAATTAAATTGTTGATCTTATAAAATAATCTAAATAGAATATAAATGAAAAATTCTATATATGCAAATTCAAGATAATTGAAATTCTAATAAATAAATGATATTTCTAAAGAATAATTGAAATTTTCTATAGATTAAAATTTTATTTTCATATAAATTGATAAATGTATAATATATTCAAAATTTTCTAATATAATTTGTATCTAGAATAAAATTTTGAACAATTTTAAAAATATATTTTCTTAGTAAGTAAAATTGTAAGGAATAGGTTGAATAAGAAGAAATTTGAACAAATGTCTATAAGCATAATGAAAAATCTTGGTTTGACAAATTCTTAAATGATAAATTCCTTATAGGTTTGCATAAATTTGCTTAAGCTAACTATGTTTGTTTAGTCCAAGCATGCTTTAAGCTGAGAATAAAAAAAAAAAGCAACAATAACGATCTGAAGAGAATCCAACAATAGCAAACAAAACGAAGTGTTTTTACAAAATTTTGTATAGAAATAAAATTTTGAAAAAAGTTCTATTGGAATTAAAATTTTGATAAAATTTTTTATCAGCAATAAAATTTTGACAAATTTTCTTAGGAATAAATTTGTAGAAATTTTCTAATAGAATATTTTTTTTGACAAAATTTTCTATATGAAATAAAATTTTGACAAAATTTTCGATAGGAATAAAATTTTGACAAAATTTCTTATAGAAATAAAATGTTGATAAAATTTTCTATAGGAATAAAGTTTTTACAAAATTTTGTATAGAAATAAAATTTTGAAAAAAAGTTCTATTGGAAAATAAAAATTTTGATAAAAATTTTCTATAGAAATAATAATTTTGATAGCAAATTTTCTTACAGAAATAAATGTGATAAATTTTCGTATAGGAAGTAAAGTTTTGACAAAATTGTCTATAAGTAATCAAAATTTTTACAAAATTTTCCATAAAAATAAAATATTTTGATAAAATTTTTCTATAGGAATATAGAATTTTCAATAAAATTTTATATACAAAGAAAAAAAATTTCCCCCTCTTATAGAAATTAAAATTTTGACAAATTTTGTCAGTAAAAATAAAATTTTACTAAATTTTCTAACAGTCCAATACTATATACATATTATTCTAAGTGCCATTGCGGGCAAGTTCTCCCTTTTTGTAAAAGTAGCATTTTCACATGTTGGTTCGAACTCAAAATATTTAAAACTTCGACGCACTTATAATTCAAACGAAAAAAAAATCGAAAAATCTATATGTGGCTATATAAAGTTATCTAAATAATAAAACCTTTAAAATAAAATAAAAAATGTTCAAAACTGGCATAGATAAACACTTTTTTTTTGGTAGTCTTTAGTAAAATCTTCTTACAAAAGTTTGGTAATTGTTTTTTGACTCGAGTGGCAACTGTGATGGCAACTCCGTCGGTGGTGCATGTGCTAATGCGTAAGGAGCAGACAATCCAGAATTCGAGTCACGCGTACTGATTTTTTTTTAAATAATATTCGTAAGCTTTAAATTTTTCAATACAATGGGTTATGGAATAAGCGAAGTCAGAAATCGCGCATTTTTTTTTTCTTATACGCGTTTTTTTTTTACAGACACATTTGCATATAAAAAAAATTTCTTTAAACGTGTACATTTATAAAAAAGAAATATAATTTTTATAGGAATATATTTCACAAAAATCTCTTTTATAAAGAAGTAATAAAATTTCGGGTTTTTATTTTAAAATGTTGTTATTAAAAAAAAGTTAAAATGGAAAATTTAAGAATTCCCATTTGAGCAATTACAATAAAATAAACAAAACATAAAAACAAATCAGTCTGTTTAAATTTTTTAAAGGTGCTTAAATCTCAATTAAGAAATTTAAAAAAAGAAATATCAAACGTTTTCGTTGTACACTTTTCCAAACTTTTTTTTGCGTCGTAGATTTATCTTTTCTATACTTCTCATTAGGGAGCCACCGTTGTGCAATGGTTAGTTAGGCACCGCCTTGCATACACAATGGTGGGTTCGATTCCTGCTTCACGCGAAACACAAAAAGTTTTTTCAGCGGGGATTGTCCCAGCCAACAGTAATGCTGGTGACATGTCTGCAGGGTTTTCAAGCTTCTCTAAGTGGTTTTCACTGCAATGTGGAACGGCCGTTCGGAACTCGGGCTATAAAGAGGAGGTCGCTTTTCATTGAGCTTAACATGGTAATCGGCAGCACTCATATTAAGAGAGAAGTTCATCATGTGGTATGACAATGACTGAATAGTCTACAACTAAGGCCTGAATACATGCGGGCTGGCCACCTAACCTAAACTAACCTAACACTTCTATGCCCCACCCTGTACATTATCTTTTCTAATAATAGTTTTCAACGTCATTTAAATCGAATTTTAATGAATGACATTAGCATTTATTTCTGAATAGGTCCAACTTTCATTGTCAAGGTAGTATAATTGGGCCAAAATAAAACAACGCAGTCAACGGTTTAATACATGGGCAGATACTAATGTTTAATTCGCAGTAATACCAGATATAAAGTGTAAATAAAAATATACAAAAAAAGAAACAATTAAAAAATCTCAAATAGGGTTTATTTAATTTTAAATAGTCCACCTTTCGTCTGTGCCACTGATGCCGCTTATTTTTGGAATTACTTCCCATTCGTGCCCACTGGCTATCTCAGCTACGCTAATATCTGCCTGTGTATTATATCACTTCATGTTTTAGTTGGCAGAACATTCGTCTTATCGTACTTTGAATGTTTTTCTTCTGTTTGACTTGTTTTTTGAGATAAACAAAAAAAAAGAGGCCCCGTCCGACTTTCTACTTTACTCACTTGTTAGTTGGGCAGTTAAATGTCATGATTTTACATTTTGTTGTACGATCTTTTTACTATATTGAGCCACTTTTTAATTAACTTATTCTTATACACACCACCATAGCATGATCATGGGAGTATACAGTAGGTAACGGATATAAGTACATAAAAAAACGCATATCAGAAATTTTTATAAAAACATTATATAACATGTCGTTTTTGTATGAAAAAGGATTCATATAAGAAAACAGGTTTATAAGAGAAAATATGATCAAAGAACAATTTTACAACCACGCTAGATAAAAATCCTAATAAAATTATAATTCCTATAAGAAAATTTAGTTACCGAAATTTTTCACCGAAAATAAAAAATTTTGACAAAATTTTCTACCGAAATAAAATTTTGACAAAATTAATAATTTTCTATAGAAATAAAATTTTGAGAAAAATTTTCTATAGAAATAAATTTTGAGCAAAATTTCTATCGGACAATTAAAATTTTGACCAAAATTTTCTATTAGAAATAAAATTTTGACAAAATTTTCTAACCCGAAATAATTTTGAGAAAATTTCCGTATAACAAAAAAATTTTGACCAAAATTTTCTAATGAATATAAAATTTTGACCAAATTTCTATAGAATAAATTTTGACACAAATTTTTCTATAAAAACAAATGTTGACGTATAAATATAAAATTTTGACAAAAAATTTTCTATAGACAATAAAATTTTGACAAAAATTTTCTATAGAAATAACATTTTGAGAAAATTTTTTATAGAAATAAAGAATTTTACAAATTTTCTAATTGATATAAATTTTGACAAAATTTTCTAATAAAAACAAAATTTTGACGTATAAATAAAAATTTTGACAAAATTTTTTCTATTGATAATAAAATTTGTTGAGAAACATTTCTTATAGAAAATAAACATTTGACAAAATTTTCTAATAAAAAAAAAAAAAAAAAAAAAAAAAAAAAAAAAAAAAAAAAAAAAAAAAATAATATTTGACAATTTTTAGCCCCCGGAAATAAAAATTTAAAAAAAATTTTCTATAGAAATAAAATTTAGAAGAAAATTTTCTATAGAAATATAATTTTGCCCAATTTCTATTGATTATAAAATTTTTGACAAAATTTTCCTATAGAAAATAAAAATTTGAAAAATTTTCTATAAAAAACTAAATGTTGACGTAATAAATAAAAATTTTTGACAAAAATTTTCTAATTGAATAAAATTTGAGAAATTTTCTATAGAAATAAACATTGTGACATAATTTTCTATAGAAATAATATATTTGCAAAAAATTTTCTATAGAAATAAAATTTTGGAAAAATTTTCTAAGCAAGAAAATAAATTTTGCCAAAAATTTTCTATAGAAATAAAATTTTGACAAATTTTCTAACCGAAATAAAAATTTTTACAACTTTTCTATAGAAATAAATTTGCAAAATTTTCCTATAGAAATAAATTTTGGCAAAAAATTTCTAAAGAAATAAAATTTTGACAAAATTTTCTACAGAAATAAATATTTTGGAAAAATTTTCACAGAAATAAAATTTTTGACAAAAAATTTCCTAATAAATAAAATTTGACAAAATTTCTATAGAAAATAAAATTTTGGACAAAATTTCCTACCGAAATAAAATTTTTACAAATTTTTCTATAGAAAAATAATATTTCTGCAAAAATTTTTAAGAAAATATTTTGCAAAAATTTTTCTATAGAAATAAAATTTTGACAAAATTTTCTACAGAAATAAAATTTTGACAAAATTTTCTACAGAAATAAAATTTTGACAAAATTTTAAACAGAAATAAAATCTTGATAAAATTTTCTATAGAAATAAATTTTGGACAAAATTTTCCCTAAGAACATAAAATTTGAGAAAAAATCCCTGAAATAAAAATTTTGGACCAAAATTTACTATAGAAATAAAATTTGACCGAAATTTTCAATAGAAATAAATTTGACAAAAGTTTCTATTGAAAATAAAATTTGACCAAAATTTCTATAGAAATAAAATTTGACAAAAACTTTCATAGAATAAAATTTTGACAAAAATTTCTATAGAAAAATGAGAAAATTTCTATAAAATAAAATATTGACAAAAGTTTCTACCAGAAAAAAAAATTTTGACCAAAATTATTCTAATAGAAAAGAATTTGACAAATTTCTATAGAAAAGAATTTTGACAAAATTTTCTATAAAAATAAATTGTTGAGCAACATTTTGTAAGAAATAAAATTTTGCAAAATTTCAATAGAAACAAATTTTGACAAAATTTTCTAATAGAAACAATTTTTGACCAAATCATAGAAACAAATTTTGACAAATTTCTATAGAAAAATTTTGAAAAAATTTCTATAGACATAAAAATTTTGACAAAACTTTCTATAGAAATAAAATATTGACAAACTTTCCTATAGAAAGAAATTTACAAAAATTTTCAATAGAAAATCTTGAGAAAATTTCTATAATATAAAATATTGACAGAAGTTTCTATAGAAAATAAAATTTTGACAAAATTTTCTAATAGAAACATAAAATTGACAAATTTTCCTATAGAATAAAATTTGACAATTTTCTATAGAAATAAAATTGACAAAATTTATCTATAGAAATAAAATTTTGACAAAATTTTCTACCCGAAATAAAAATTGAGAAATTTTCTATAGAATAAAATTTTGAAGAATTTCTATAGAAATAAAATTTTAACAAAATTTTTCCTATTAATAAAATTTTGACAAAATTTTATTGAATAAAATTTGACAAAATTTTCTATAAAAACAAAATTGACCGTATAAATAATTTTGACAAAATTTTCTATAACAATAAAGATTTTGACAAAATTTTCATAAAGAAAAAAATTGAAAAATTGTCTATAGCAAATAAAAGTTTGCAAACCATTTTCTATATAATACAAATTTACAAAATTTTCTATAGAAAAAAATTACAAAAATTTTCCTAATAGAAACGAGATTTTGACAAATTTTCTAATAGAAACAAATTTTGACCAAAATTTTCTATAGAAAAAATTCGAAGAAAGTTTCAATAAAACAAAATTCTGATAAAATTTCTAAAATAAAATTCTGATTTTTTCCTCCAAGATCGACTCAGAGCACGGTTGCCAACCGTGGTAGAATTCCAAAAAATGGAAGATTTTTACTGCTGGAATAAATAGTGACAAAATTTCCGTGAATAAACTTGACAGAAAAAAAATTTTTCTAAGAAAATAAAATTTTAAGCAAAATTTTCATAGAATAAGATCTGAAAAACATTTCTATAGAAAATAAAATTCGCCAAATTTTTATTTTTATGAAAAATCTTTAGTAATAAAATTTTAACAAAAAAAAATTCGTTAGAAATAAAATTTGGAGAAAATGTAAAAATAAAATTGTGAGAAAATTTTCTATAGAAATAAAATTTTACCAAAATTTTTCTATAGAAATTAATTTTTAAGCAAAATTTTCTAAGAATAAAATTTTACAAAATATTCATATAGAAATTAAAACGAATAATTATTCGTTTATAATCATTGTGTAAGATCTCCCTAAAATATTAAAAAAAGCAAGGGATTAAGTGGGCCTTTTACTAGTTAATTTTTGTATAATCAAAAATTTAAGTGAAATAGTCTTATATTTTAGCACAAAAGTACAATGTTTTGTACTTTTTCAAACAGTGGTTGTTTCATCAAACTGTTGCCTGGTTGCTGATTTTCATTTTTTGCTTTTATCACAATTTTGGTTTCTTTATAAACGTTACTTATGCGAAGCATTTTTCTTAGAGAAAAAAACACCTAAAATGCATAGTTTTCTAAACTTTCTTATATGCCGTTTGCTTATATCCGTTACCTATGTATAGCATCTGAAGTGAAGAAACCAATAGTCAACATTTTTTGTAAGCCACATATATAGACGGTTGTAATGTGTGGTATTTTGTTTATGAATTTAACGAATAAAGCGATAAAAACAAACCTAATAATGAGACACTTGTCCATCTGTTTTGGGGCAGCCACACGTGGTCTGCTGTCTTTGTGAAAAAAAAACATGAATCGCAGCTAACCGCTAACGAAGCATTGTCAACCACAGTTGATGCGTTCAACAGCGAAACTATTTAATTGTTTTTTTTTTGCTTGATACTCAAAAACAAGTCAAACCCAAGAAGAAAACATTCAAGTACGATAGACGATGTTCTGCCAATCAAAACAGAAAGCTGGATATAATAACACGGGCAGATATTAGCGTAGCTTAGGATAGCAGTGGGAGACACGAACGGAAGTATTCCAAAATATGGCGGCAT
>PGFW01033869.1:19978-31483 GCA_003123925.1 Haematobia irritans | reverse complement strand
TAAAGCCTTGGGTGTGACTGAAAGCGTGATTGTTTAGGCCAATGATCTCCTACAAACATTTAAAATCCACATATTTTAAGTTCATACAATGCTAAAAGAAAAAAAAATTGGTAAAAAGAATATGATCTTAAAAGACCGAAATAAGGAAAATTTTTATCTTATACAGGTTTTGAGAATTTTCAAAAAAAAAAACACAAAAAAAACTTTGAAGCTTGAGTCCTATTAAGTTCATACTGCTAAAAAAATTATCAAAAATACCTTGATCTTAAGACCGAAAATAAGGGAATTTTTAATCTATACAGGTTTTGAGAAAATTTCAAAAAAAAAAAAAAATAAAGCTTTGAACTTGTTTCGCTTTAAAAGTTAAACTTTTGACTAACGCCATTTTCAAGTTTCCAGCTTCCCGCGTTAGGCCTTATTAACTGCCCAGTTAAACCAAGAAGTAACACTGCTGCATGTCTTGCTCTCGCGGTTAACTTTACTAGAAAAATTTTCACGAAAAGCAGTTATAAAGTATAAAACTGTAACGTATATGAAATATATAGGGCAAAATCGCAACAGATATTGTTAATACTAAGTGGCGGTTTAAAACCCGTTCGTAATTAAAAGCTTAACGAAGCCACTAACCCGGAGCTTCAGGGTGAAGAATAAAGGGGGTTAGCGACTTTGGAATGTAAGAAACATCGGATATAGTTTAAGTGACTTCGACTTAAAAATGAGTGACCTAAAACTTTAACATGAAAGAAAATTTGGGCCTCCGCGATATAAACCTAAAGAATCCCCAGACTCTTTGGGCTTGCTGGAGGAACCCTCGGCATGGTTTCAACAAATAGCGCTCAAGGAAAATCAACCAATATTCACTATAACCATGCTAAAATTAGTTCATATCGGTTCCCATAATGTATAACTAGCCCGCCATAATAAACCTTATCCCCACCAATTTGGCATTTTGCGGAAATGTTCCCAAACTCAATAGAGAAAAACAAATTCCCATCCGAAATCTGGCTGAAATTTGTTAACTATGGTGTCTGGGTAATATTTTTTGCCTCGTACAGGACCCGATTGTCTATATTTGTGTTTTGCGAGACAATTTTAATCCACTGGTGGTCCATATATTTTATATGGTAAATTATAATGAGTTACCAGAACCCTACACACCTCTGAGTAAACCGCAAGGCAACATGAATCGAGTATTTTGAGCTTGCGGAGCCATCAAGAGAAAAGCCAATTTTCATAGCGCTCCTGCTGAAATTTGTACCACTTGGTGTTGGTATACGTGGTCATTCTAATCAACCGGCCACAATTGGCGCTTCGCATAATCGTCCGTAATATACATGATATGATGCCCCTCCGACCCTTAATATATTCACCATGTATCCTTCGCAACCAGATTTGATCGCTCCGGACGCAAAATTGAAAATTCACACAATCTTGCGAAGTAGCCAACAAATAATTCAACCAGAAACCGACGTTTCTCAAAATTTACGAGACCAGTGCGTGTATTAGTATACAAACAAAGTGTGTCCTCTCGAATACACATTTACATCCTCTGCCATGGACTAGCAAAAGATTGGTAAGCCCACCACGAGAGGAATTCAACCTACTTATATTTATCAGTAAGTAACAGACAGTGCGCTCTCTATATTGACACATTTAAATTAAATCGAAGTCCCCAGATTTGGCTTGCGAATGCTGACCTGCCATTAGCTAGAAGCCAAATTTTATCCGAAATCACATCCGTTGAAAATTATGGAAACGTCCGGTGTTAGAGAATTTATATTACTCTGAGTGGTTTATGTATTTTCTATGTGTCTCAAAAGCCAACTATCGAGAAAATGTGGATACCCACTCTATTCGGTCTTAGTTGAACAGTTTATGTTATTAATAGTCACCGCACGATACGATCAAACTTAACTAGTCACAAAAACTGGTGTCCATAAATTATGAGGGTCTTTCCATGAATATCTCTAATATATTGTACTATAATCTAATTCCATTCCAATCAAGTTGCCACTCGTATGTTTTTGCGATAGCCATATTTTTTCATTTTGTTACACATCACTAATTAATTTTTTATTAGAAAAAATCTAAAATTAAAAATACATGTAAACCGTTTTTATAAATTGTGTGTATCTCTATAAGGAAAATTTTGTTAAATTTCATTTCATAATGCATAGTCGGATTGAGAGACAAGAGAGCCCGATTCCAAGACGCTAGTCTATCTCAAGTAATGTTATTATAATCTAAAAGCCACCCCATTAACTAAACCCGACCCAGATTTGAGCGAGTGCGGCGGAGTCTTATAAAATTGGTCAGGACTATTTGAGCCAGAAAACAGAGTTAACGGAGAGATCTTCATGGCGGGGGCGATATAACCTCGGGTGTCCAGGGTTTATTCGAAACACTACCTTGACAATCAACTACTCTTAGAGGGTCAATAAGAGATTACATGTATTATAGCTCACTAGATATTTCAATTTCAATGGCAAATACGAACGAGCGTCACAGAATAAAAATTACAGTTAATTACACTAAAAACACACCAAAATTCTCTCCATATCGGTCCATATAAACGCGATTCCCAGATTTGGCCGTCGCCGAAACCTCTAAGGAAACAGCAAATTTTCATGCCCGAATGAAATGGATGTTACACATAAACTCATAACGAATATAAGTAGTAAGCAATGCCAAGAAACTTTAATCCTATAAAATCCCTAATAATTTGTTATTGGGAGGGAACATCATTTTAAATATATAAATTATATTCATCTTCTTTTTGTATTTCAAATCTTTTCACAATAAAACCCTGAGTGATGAACTTGTTTAGTGTCTTGTTTCGATTATATCGGAAAAAACACTTAGTCAAGAATTTTAACGAGACATGCTCTACTCAAAACAATCACTAAATTCTAAACGACTATGAGCTCAAATTACTATTTAGCGAAACCAATTTGAGTTGAGAGCTAAGGAGATAAAACAACAAGAGCACATCGACCAAAAAAGTACGCATCAAACGACAGTCAAACCGAAATAAAAATAAGCACTGCAGAGCACAACTTTTAATGGCAACCAAATCAAAAAACAATGGCATATCAAAAAAGCCACAGGAATTAAAAACAAGCATGTGGAAATGGGAAATTATAAAGAAAAAAAAATCAATGGAAAAACGGGAGATTCTATTCAACCAGTAGTCTCAATGAAGTGTGATAAATTTGAAGTAACCAAAGGTCATCTGTGTTAAATATATATATCTGTATTCGTGGTTGCAACTTTCAGATATGCCTCAAATAAGTAAACAAGATGGATTTATGTTAAAAACAAATGATAGTGAGAAAATTAAAGTTTAATGTTATATATTATTCTTTATAAAAGTTTTTCTCTCCGATAAAAACATTCTAGTTGTGAAAATACATTTTGTTGTAGTCGAAACATATTGAAATATATATTTTATCTCGAATATAAGATAAATTAGTGAACAAAATCTCGTAAAAGAATAAAATTTTCGGACAATAGTTTTTTCGTAATATAAGAGAAAATTACAAAAATGAGAGAATCTATCTAAAATGTTCTATTAGGAATATGATTTACTTTAATGATAAAAATTGTCTCATAGGAGTAAAAAATTTTTGAAACAAAAATAAACTTTCTGATTATTGGCAATCATAAGTGTAGATGAGTATAAGCTGACAAATCTAATATCATCTCTCCATATGAAAGTGTAAATAAAATGTTGAACCAAAACATCTTCTATAAATTAATGCTTACAGCAAATAAATATCATGTGCTTGAACACATAAATATTCAATAAAAATAGCACATTTATTATTTACGATATGATTTCTTCCTAAGACTAAGAGAAAAAATAAAATTTATGAATAAAAAAGCGAAATAAAAAAAAACAACATTATGTTACAATATATTACTTAACCTCTCTATATGTAATTAGAAATAACGGCAACAACTGTGTTTTCTCATGAAATTTTTTTCTAGTATCTGCTATATAGTCGAATATAATATTTTGAGGCTACAATACAGCTGTAAAATCTAAAAGGTAACGTGAAATTCTAAACGAACATTTAGAACGAAGATATCGTTGTTCTATAGAGTATATAATATAATGTCTTATACAAGTAATATATTATAGTAATAAAGGCATATAATTAAAATGGAAGCGTTGGGTGCTCATACAAGTAATAAATACAAAGGTAGCTAATAAAATTATCACTTTTGTGCAGAGTTGATAATGACTATAAGAATAACAATTCTTGACTAAATATTTATCTATAGTATAGAAAGAATGTTATTATCAATAAAAGTTATTTTACATCTTAGCGGGAATATACAAATTAATTCTCAATACTTAATTTTGTTATCTCTCTAGGGAAATACTAAAATGTATTGACATGCTAAAAAGGAAAAGTTACCATGCTATTGCTATTCTCATAAAGCAATAAAGTTTGGACATACATTAATTCGAATAGCAATCAAATAACTTGTAAAATATATTCGAAAATAGATGTAGAAAAATTGGCAAAATATAAACGGGATTTTTTTTTCTATACGAACTCCACCTACCAATATCTATTGATTGAAAGATGTAGGTGACGGGGTATAAATTAAAGATTCTGTTCATTCCGTTTGTAACACACCATTGTTCGATAATTAATATTTATCGATTTGCCGACTATATGAAAAGTAACAATAAGTATATTTATTTTACAAATTTGACCGTTATACAAGTATGTAGGTGATAGAAATTCTAAGACGAATATAAACAATGTCCGTCTGTCTGTCTGTATTGTTAAATCACGCTATCAATTTTATAGTCCTATATTACAATAAACATGTATAGCCAATCGTGCTGAAATTTTTGCACAAACTAGTCTTTGTGTCTTGCGCAGGCAATTCAATATACTGAAATGTATCACTAAGGACTTTGATTTAGTCCCCTATAATAAACCCATTCGCAGTAGCCAAAACCTCTGAAAAACGACCCTATTTTCTCTTCCCACACTCTCGTATTTTTGGGTTCTTCAATGATCTAATATATTGAAATAAATTCGTAGTGTATAAATTCCCAATTTGCGCTGAAATTTGAGAAAATCTAGGGGGTATTTTTGGTATACAATCGACTCTCTTCAATTATTTAAGTGAAGGAGCTGATTGCCAAATGTGAGAGTATCTGGCATTCCAAAAATAAGTATCGGTTTATAGGTACATTATGGGTCCTTCTATTTTGATAGACGAGAGATCGCGCCGATTTCCTTACCATTACTTGGGCTTATAGAGAGAAGAACAGGTCTCTTAATAAAAAAATTTAAATTCGAAATGTGCGAAATCTTAGAGATACGGAGTTATTGTATGCCGATAACCACAATAATGGACGTGTGGCGAGAATTAAGATTTAGAGTACTCCAAGAGACCTCAATATTTTTGGAGACTCAGAAGTCGGCGGCCCATACATACATCTCTTTATTCGGCCATCACCTACTATGGTCCTCCGACATAAGTACCCGATTTTTATTTGCTTGGCTTATAGAAACCGCAGTTTTTTATTCCAATTTACCTGAAAATTGGAAATCTAGGAGGTATTGTAGGTACACTCAGAATCAATTATCGTTCAAGTTCTAATACAGATTAGTGGCAGTATCTGGATAAACAATTAACGGTCGCGATGGTTTTAGTTTTTGGTATAATAGGATGCACCCCATATAAAAAAACACGGCACGGCTCAACGATTTGGGGTCTTGGGCTATGAAACCGTAGTTTTTTATCCCAACAAACTGGGTGGAAAACCTGATAGATGGTTGTAAAATCTAAAAGGTATTTATATGGAGCAATAAAAGAAGGTTGTGCCGAAAATGGTGAGACGCTAGACTTTTGAGGTCACATATGCTTTGGTATACGCCCCCCCAATTCATGGTGCGGATACCCGTATCTGTGAACGCACCGTTGCCGCAACCCAAGAAATACGGACAGTTGTAGAATGTCGACGTCTCACAACTTTCACAGAAAAATATCGTAATTACTCACAAAGCGATCGACATGACAGTATGAACGAGACAGCACGATTATGTATGCTTAATAGTTGATAAAATAGGGTGCGCGTGAATGGTTTAGAGCAGAATGTGGGAGTGTACCATATCGGTCCACTTTTACGTATAAAAAAACAGAACAGCGCACGAGCCATGACCATTATAATTCAGAGTATCATCAGGGTTAGAACGATCTCCTTCCCTCAGGATTTGGCTTGCGGAGCATCTCTCTCAACACAACACAGCTACATCCCTGATCAGCAAGAAATACATAATAGCCCGGAAATCGACATTTCGATGTGCTTACACACGGAATGACGAAACTTTCCAGCAAAAAAAAAATTTTGGAAGTTCTTGCTAAAAGGCACAGAACAGGTATGTATGAAGAAAGAGACACGACGTGTATCGAGGATGAGACTGCCACCAGGCCATACGCCCCAAATCATGGTAGGTTCGTTTTATGTTTCAACCTACGTCTAATATGGGGCTAATACGTAAAACGTGGACCGATATGGCCCATTTGCAAACACCGATCCGAAGCGCTACATTCGAAGAATTTCTAGTATATCAATATCTTGTAGGAGGCCTAAGTTTTCTAATAAGTCGATAGACTTGTCTTTCGTTCCGGGAAGTTAACGTGATTTCAACTGACGGACCAGAGCGGGAAACGGAGCGGCACAATGGGGGGGTCATAAAATTTACACCATAATGTTCAAATTTGGACGGCGATACTCACCATTTTCGGTGACACCACAGTCACGCAAATTCTATTATGGTCCATAAAGATACCCGTCTAGATTTCCCAATTATCAGACAAATTGGATTAAAAACTAACGGTTTTTGCTATAAGCCCAAGAACGAAACGTATCAAAAATATACGTTCGTAGGGGTCGTGCGGTGAAAATTTGAGTAGATGGGGACGTCGATTATGCAAGCCCAAATAACACGTTGGAGCCGGTACTCACACGATTCTGTTGACACTAAACACTGCTATTAAAGCTGGGTAAACCTATTTCCGACAAACACTAGCCAATCTAAGCAAATGTCCTTGAACTCAACTTTCATGAAAACATATTGGCAAAGAAGAATAAAGTAGATCTGCTGTGAGAGTGTTGCACTAGTAGGTATATCGCGCCAAGAAATATATATAAGTATCTGGAGATTCGGGGTATATGGCGAGGAGAGGCGTGATCAACTAAAAATCTGAGTTCCGAAAGCTCTTGTATTAACGCTAATTCACAAGTCTTTTGCGCGCACATCAAATACAACGGTATCACTTCTGCATGAATGTTCTCGCGTACAATTAGTCGAATTAATGTGCCAACTTTAATACAGAGTAAGACATATTTTCATATTAAACACACCTGAGCTGTCCCTGCGTTAGTAAAAGCACTCTTATAGAGTCACAACAAATAGGTGCGTGGTAGGTAGATTACGGTCTATATGGGGGCTGTACGCAAAACAATGGACGAATACTCTGCTGCCACTTTTTATCGATGCCACAACGACAAACAAAAATTCGGTTCCTTAACTCAATCTGGTTCCAGTCAAAATAATAATTAACCTATCACTAGATCTCCTGCCATTAAAAATAAGCCGATCCCCCAGATTTGCGTTGCGAAGCCCTCAAAAGAGAAGCAAAATTTCATAACCGAATACGGCTGAATTTGTACAGTGGTAATAAGTATTATGGTCTCTAACAACCATGCAACAATTGTTCATATCGGTCCAGTAATTATATATAGGCCCCCATATAAACCGATCGCCAAATTTGAACTCCGGAGTGCCTCTTAGAGGAAGCAAAAATTCATCCGATCCGGTTGAAATTAGGTAGCGTGGTGGGTTAGTATATGGTATCTAAAAAGCCATGTAAAAAAACTGGTCCATATTGGGTCGCATAATTTATATTATACCCCGCCCATAATAAATCCGAATTCCCAGATTGGGTTTGGCGGATCCTCTAAGAGAGGCAAATTTCATGACCGATCCGGCTGAAAATTTGGTACATGGTATTAGTATATAGCCTTAACAACGCATTCAAAAATTAGTCCATATCAGTCCATAATTATAAAGCGCCCCCATATAAAACCGTTCCCCAGAATTTAACTCCGGAGCCTTGCTTCGAGGAGCAAAAATTCAAAATCCGTCCGGTTTCAAATGTTGCAACGGTGGTGTTAGGGATAGTGGCCGGCTAATAACCATGCCAAATTGTCAATATCGGTCCTATAGTTATAGTATACCCGATCCCAATTACAACACGAAAATTGGTCCATATCGGTTCAATAATCATTGGTTGGCCGATTCGAGTCAAAAATAAATCTAAGCAAATTTTATTTTCTATAAAAATTTTGTCAAAATTTTATTCCTATAGAAAATTTTGTCAAATTTTCGTCTTTTGTCTCGTCTTTTGTCTGCAGGCAGGTCAAGTTCGAAGATGGGCTATATCGGTCCAGGTTTTGATATAGTCCCCGTATAAACCGACCTCCCGATTTGGGGTCCCTTGGGGCTTATAGAAATCGTAGTTTTTATCCAATTTTGCCTGAAATTTGAAATCTAGAGGGTTTATTTTATGACGCGTAAAGAAAGGTGTGCCAAAAAATGGTGACGTATCGGTCCACCATATGTTTTTGGTATAGCCCGCATATATAGACCGATCCCCGATTTTACTCCCTTGGCCTTATAGAAATCGCAGTTATTTAATTCAATTTTACGCTGAAATTGAAAATCTAGAGGTATTGTAGGACACAAACATACGTGTGGCAAAAATTGTGAGTATCGATCCATATTTTTGATATAGCCCCCATATAGACCGATCTCCCCGATTTTTACTTCTGGCTTATAGAAACCGCAGTTGTTTATTCAATTTACTTGAAAATTAAATCTAGAGGTAATTGTAGACACAAATACGTGTAACCGAAAAATTGTGAGTTGCGGTCCATGTTTTGTATGTCCATATAAAACGACCGACCCTATTTGGGGTCTTTGGGCTTATCAGAAACCGTAGTTTTTATCCAATTTGTCTGAAAATTGAAATCTATAGATATTTTAGGACATAAAGAGGTGTGCCAAAAATGGTGAGTATCGTCGCATTAATTTCCGTATAGCCCCCCATAATAGACCGTGATCTCCCGATTTTACTTCTGGGCGCTTTATTAGAACCGCAGTTTTTATTACAATTTACCTGAAATTGGAAAATTTAGAGGTTTGTAGACCCCAAATACGTGTGGGCCCAAAATTGTGAGTATCGTCCATGTTTTGGTATGTCCCCAATATAAAACGACCTCCCTTTTTGGGGTCTTGGCGGCTTATAGAAACCGTAGTGTTTATCTAATTTGTTTGCCTGAAATTGGAAATCTAATGAGGTATTTTCGGTCAATAAAGAGGTGTGCCGAAAACGGGTGAAGTATCGGTCCATATTTTAGTATAGCCGCCCATAAGAAGATCTCCCGATTTAACTCTCTTGGGTTGCTAGAAACCGTTGTTTTTATCTGATTTGCCTGAAATTGAAATATTTCTGGTATTTTAGGCTCCACAAAAACGTGTATCGATTAAGTTTTTATCGTCGCATTTGTATATCGCCTCCATAAGTAGAACCGACTTCAACTTCTTGAGGGTGTGAGAAGGCGCACTGATCATCCAAAATTTGTTTGAACCATGTAAAAAATTCCAGATTTTTTACTTCTAACAGATTTAAGATTCTGCAAATCAAGACGTTAATTTTATAAATTTCTTTGGCACACTTGCAAGAGATGTTAATGATTCCTCTAAAACTCAAAGACAAAAATGGATTCTTCTAATAAATCCAAGCGAATCTGATATAGTCGTCAAATAGGTGAAATGCTTACAATTTATCTTTCGGGAAGTGTCCTCAAAGCCTCCTGAAATTTCAAAGGAAACGTAATATTTGGTTCATGTGGTCGGGGTATTTAAGATTCGCGCACGGCCGAACTTTTAGTGCGTAATATACTTGTTTTGTGTGTAGACGCCAAGAAGCCAAAATCGGGAAATCGGGTCCTATATAGGGGCTATACCAAAAATGGGCCGATGGCATCCAATTTTCGCCACCAACTTCTTTATGGTCCCAAGTACCCCTCCCAGATTTTCAATTCAGGCAAATTGGATAAGCAATACGATGTTTATAGAGCCCAAGACCCCAAATCGGGAAGTCGGTTTATATGGGACTTTATCAACTTGGACCGATATAAGCCGCATCTTTCGAATTGATTCTGCCTGCAAACAAAAACGGAATCTGTGCCAATTTCAGGACGATAGCGACATTATTGAAGGGCTGTAGCGTGATTTACAAACAGACAGATAGACATGCTTGTATCGTTTAGATTTCTCGCCTGATCAAGAATATATATAGTCGGAAATCGATATTTCGAGTCGTTGTTAGACACGGATGAAAATTCCCAGCAAAAAAATTTGAAGTTCTATCAAAGGCAACAACTTTAAAAGCACTTCCAGAAATGCAGGTCCCAAAGATTCTTTATTTTAACTACCCAGGAACGTTATTTTAAAAATGCAATTTTTATAACTTGTTTTTGGTTTCATACTTTATTGGTAAATTTTTAATTTTTTTTGTTTCGAATAGTTAAAAAAACTGAGTAAAGAATTCATGAAAAATGGTAACAAATCATTTAACTTTTTGTCGGAAAAAATGCTAAATCCATTTAGAAAAAATTGCGAATTTTTGAAAATATTTGATGCCAAACGTTCCACACAAGCGTAAAATGCATTAAAACTCATAAAAAATTTTAAAAATTATTTATTTGTGAAATATCACAAAATTTCTTAATTCACATCCAAAACATTGAATTCGGATCACACCTCAAGAAGTGATGCAAATTCAGTGCAACGGCTGTTGAAATGGAGGACTTCATCCTAAGTGAGCAAGCCCAAAATGTTTTTAATTCATCGCTCTGTGTCAATTTTGCCATCACTTCCGATCCAAAAAGAACGTTTTCATTACTTTTTTGGCGACGCTTTTTTTGCTAGGTTATTATACCCCCATCACCATTCTATGGTGGTGGGTGTAATTAGATTTGTTCGATTCGTCTGTCTTATACCATGGTAGTGTAACAAACACTATCTACAAGAAATAGTATCGTACACTTTCTCAATGAACCAAAATAAATTCCTTCCTCGCCTTGAAATAAATTCACTCCAAAAAAATACAAATAAACAAATATGATAGCGACACACTAACATGTTTAATTCTAAGTTACTATGCCATTTTTATGGAGCTTCGATGCCAAACAAAAATAATGATAACGCTCGAATAATGTAGATCAAAAGTAATCTAACAAGTATATTCGGCAAAGACTAATTTTTTTGCAAGCCCACCCATGGCCCGTGTACAAAATTCTAGTACCGACTGTCATCAATCGCAACTGATCGCGACTGTTGTTCTTGGGATTTTTTCTACAATATATTCTTCAGACTATGCAATGTGTACCCTATAACCCAG
>PGFW01033854.1:9491-22624 GCA_003123925.1 Haematobia irritans | reverse complement strand
AAAATCATTAGTGTAAAGACAAAATCTTTGGAACAGGGCAAGCGTTTTTTCAGTGTACCAATCCAAAAACTCACTTCCATAAAATCTCTATATGCATTTAGTGGGAAGTTTCGTCCCCATTAAACAAAGTATTTTGATGGATATAACAAATAATAGTAAGATTCCTAAAAATGGTATTAACGCAAATCATTCATATCTTGGAAAGTTTAATCCTTGTTTCGCTAGTTTAAATATATGTAAGTTAGAAATCTAACTTTTGAAAGTAGACAAATTATAAATAAAAGTGGATCTCTTAAGGAATTATAAACAAATTTACACTATGTGGATGCCCATATCCTTAAGAGGGAACGTTAAAAACAACAATTACATTTGTGTTACTCATTTATTCATGTAGAAAAAGAAGCACAATGAAATATACGTATATACTCTAATATACATACAAGTACATTAGTCTTTGTTTAATAGAATGGGTAATAGCTTTAATTGTTATATAAATTCACTATACACTTCATCAATATAGGTTCAGAATGCCGGCTGGAAATGTTGATCCTAGATTCCGTCATTCATACTGATCGAATTAACTGATCGATCAGTCACGAAAATTTTCGTGACTAACGACAATTTCGTGTCACGTGTACACATCTAGTGTAGAGTGTATGATCAACAATTAAAGTGGACAACGCTTGCATTATTGAAATTAAATCCCTTAGGGCATGGTCACACTAGGCAAATATTTGCCTAAAATGAGCGTCAAACTTTTTCCAGGAGCACTTTTGACATATCTGGAATACTCTTACCGTGATGTAATGTAATGATGTAATGAGCTAAAAGTGTTTGCTGGTTTGACTGTGGCGATGAATTCTTTTTCGCCAAGTCTGACCATGGTCTCACACCCCTCAAAAAAATCGCCTTCTCTAACATATGTTCCAAACATAATTATGAGAAGCACATTGATATTGATTACTGCCGAAACATTAATATGTTTGTTTTATGGTGAACAATATTATATGTTTGGAAGCATTTTGAGCCGGAAAAAAATTATATGCTTGGAAGAATTTATCCCCAAAAATTGTGCTATTCCCTAACATAATTTCACTTCCACGAAACTTTTTGTCTTGGCACCATTTCGTAATACAAATAATAAGTAATGTTGAAGAAATTATTTCAATTTTATAATTTACCTTTCGCCTGGACAGAAGTAATCGACCGACATTAGTTTGCACGCCCCAAACGACCCCATGCAAACATCAACATTATTTACAGAAACATACATTTATTGGCCACGTGGAGCGTGGTAGCATGTCTGCCTTTTACATTGCAAAGCGGGTCGTGGGCGCAATCCCTGCTCCGACCGAGCCAATTTTTTTTTTAATTAGACATTTATACACCCTCAAAAAATAAATCGCCTATCTAACATATGTTTCCAAACATATTTCAGAGCCACATATATATTGGATCACTGCCGAATCATTATATTTTTTAACTGTTGACATATTATTATGTTTGGAAGCATTTTGAGCCCAAAATTATTATATGCTTGGAAGAATTTTCCCCATAGACGATGTGCTCAATCCCGCTAACATATTTTCCACTTCCACGAATATTTTTAACTTTCTTGGCAACCTTTTCTCTGTAATACAAAATAATGTTCGAGAAAATTATTTCAATTTTATATATTTTTTAAAGTTTACCTTTCGGCCTGGACGGAGAATCGAACCGAGGACCATTACAGTTTGATAACCAAACACACTACCACTGGGCTACGAACTGTTATATCACCAGTTAGACAATTATCATAAAGATATACATTACTATTAGCATTAGGTTGCGAGCTCCACGAGCCCATGCAACATAACATTAATTAACAGAAAACGATAAACATTTGTTGGCAACGTGGAAACAGTGGTTAGCATGTCTTGCGTGCGATGCAAAGGGTCGTGGCGTTCAATCCCGGCTCCGACGGAACACCAATTGTTTTTTTTTTTTTTGTTATTACACATGATATTTATACTTATATTAAAGTTTTATATGAAAAACTTCGAAATGTGTTTAATAGAAATTTACAGTCACAGAAAGCAGTGCTTGATATAAAACGAAAATGGATGAGTTTGTTGAATAAATATTACATTTTAATGCAAAAATAACAAGTTTTTAAACAAAAAACTGTTTTTGATAAAAAGTTTGAAATTTGGAAGGAATTCAAAAACTCCAATAAAAGAAGAACGTGGAGTCGAGTATAAACATACATAAATAATGCAATAATATACACATAAATTTATTTTGACGTGAAAAGTTTTTTCTAGCATTTAACACCATTCTAAATGCATTTAAAACTTATCGATTTTGTAGCTAACTTAATTTCATTTTACCTTAGCCCGTTATTAAGTTGCATTTATCGCTCTTAAAATGACCATTGCATATTACTTTTTTTTCCTTAATTAATTTCATTTTAAAGCATATAAACTTTTTTCAATTGTTTTAGTGCAAAACTTTTAACTTAAATGCTCCGCTTTATATGTGGAAGTAGTTCCGTCAAACCCTCTTGGACTACTTATTAATAAAGAGGAACTAAACTTTTGTTTTTATATCAGTTTACTGTATAATTTTTCAATATTTCCTCCTTTTTTCATTTTACGTGTCCCGACTCTAAAAATAAGAGTATATAGCCTTCGTTATTGTTATGATTATCCCTTCGTATTTGTGAAATTTTGCACCATTTTTAATTTCCTTTGCGCTGAATATTTTGACTTTACTACTCCTCTACGTCTTCCGTTTCTTTTAACGAACCAAAGAAAAATGCGTTACCCATAATTCCCAAAATTGATTAAACCAAACACCATGTCCACACATATTTAAAATGTGCTTCAAGTGCGAAAACACATACTGTTTTTTTTCATATAGTCTTATTCGTCTGGTTCTCGAATCCTATCTCTTTATTCGAATACTCATTCTAGATATCCAATTATAATAATATTTAGACTTTAAGCAATACCAATTTTGGCCTTATCATAAAAACAGTTTTTTCAAAACAAAACATACAAGCGTTTTAACAATAATTGCTCTCTTTTGATTTCTCTCGCCTGTATTATGTTGATATCTTTCGTCAACCCCCCCGGTTTCATCTCTATTTCTTTCTTAATACACTCTCTGTCGCATCTCTGAATAAAAATATCGCAACATATATATGTTCTTACTCTAAAATTTGTAAAATCTATATTAAGTTTGCATTCACACATATAATTTTTATGAAAACATGCATCCCCAAGCTCATAATATATTCTGAACATAATAAACATATGTGTCCCAAACATTGGAGTGCTAGTTTTGGAACATTATCATGTTTGCACTTAAAATATATTGTGATTTAAAAATTGTGTCCGAAACACATTTTGTCTTATATCGGAAACATATGAAATAACATATTTTCTAACAGTGTATTATACTATATTAAATTTTTTATAATGAAACTTCGAAATGTGGGTTATTAAATATTTACAGTCAGAAAACAGTGCTTGATATAAACGAAATGGACTTGACTTTTGATAAACAAAACACATGTCCCACACATATATAAATCTACTCTCCAAGTGCAAAAACAGCTGCTTTTTTCAAATAGGTCTATTCTCGGTGGTTCCGAGATGTCTATTCTCTTACCCGAATAGCTCATGTATTATATTACAAATTATTTAAATTTAGAGCTGTCATGTATGCGGAGAAAGGAATTCAATTAATACAGCTCTTGGCGAGGTCCGCATTTTGTGTAAGAGCCGTAAGCGAATTTTTAGAGGCAATAGCTTTAGATTCCGGCGGACCTGGAAAACGTTAAATTTAACAGTTACTGGTTGCGTTCAACAAAAAAAAAAAGTAGAGAAGGTTCGTTTGCGTTAAAAACTAAATTGCCCATATTAATTATGTTACTTTAGTTAAATGTGTTAAAACACAATGGCTGAATAGTCTAAGTGAGCCTGAAAACTATATCGGGCTGCCAAAACTTTAACCTAACCGTAATAAAACCTTATATTCAAATTAAATAATATTTAGCTAAAGATATCAAGTTTTTGCGAACTATCAGGAAAAGAGTTTTTCCGAAACAACATTACAACTCGTCAGCAGAAATTGTAAACATAGGATATGTTTCATTCGAAAATTTGTAAATTTATTTCATTCACACATAATTATTTTCATGAAACATTCAGGCCCCAAACATAATATATTCTTAACATATTAACATATGTTGCTCCCAAACATTTTTGTCGTAGTGTAGGAAACAATTACATTTCAAACTTAAATAATTGTGTTCAAAAATTGTGCCCCGAAACAAATTATTTATACGGAACATCATGAAAAACATATTTTTCTTAAACAGTGCAGACTTGGCAAAAGAAGATTCGGTCGCCACATTCAAACCATGCAAACATTTGGTAGGCTCATTACATTCATTTATCATTACTTTCACGCTAAGGAGTATTCCAGGTATTCAAAAGTGCTCCTGGAAAAAAAGTTTGACGCTCATTTTAGCCAAATATTGGCCTAGTGTGATCATGCCCTAAGGATATTTTTAATTGTCCACTTTAATTGTTTGATCATACACTCTACACTAGAGGTCTGCACGTGACACGGAAAATTGTCGTTAGCTCACGAAACATTTTCGTTGACTGATCGATCGTTATGTTAATCCGATCAGATGAATGACGCGAATCTAGAGCAACATTTCCAGCCGGCATTCTGAACCAATATTGGTGAGGAGAATGAATTTATATTAAACAATTAAGCATATTACCCATTCTATTTAAACAAAGACTAAAGTGTACTTGTATGTATTATTAAGTATAACGTAGATTTCATTGTGCTTCATTTATACAGGAATAAATGAGTAACACAAATGTAATTGTATTTTTAACGTTCCCTCTTAAGGATATGGGCATCCCACATAGTGAAAATTGTTTAATTCCCGTTAAGAGATCCACTTTTAATTTTAATTTGTCTACTTCATAACGTTAGATTTCAATCTTACATGATATATACTAGCGAAACAAGGATAAACTTTCCAAGATATGAATGATTTGCGTTTAATACCATTTAGGAATCTACTATTATTTGTTATATCCATCAAAATACTTGGTTTATATGGGAGAAACTTCCACTAAATGCCAATAGGAGATTTTATGGAAGTGATTTTTTGATGGTACACTGAAAAAAACGCTTGCCGTTCACAGAGATTGTTGTCAGACTAATTGTTTTGTATTGATTACAGCCAAATGAAGCGAAAAGACCCAATTCTTCTTTTAAGTTCTTGAGTTTTTTTCTTTGAGTTTCGCGGACTTATACTGGGAAATAAATTAAAATTTGTTTCATTGCGCTATTCAAATGTTTAAAAACGCGTTAACAAAACTTTAAAATTCCGACAGGTCTATTTTTAAACAAGTCAAACATTTGCAAAAAGACAACAAATATAAAGACATAATAGATAATTTTTAGTAATGTTTCAGAATTATTAAGCGCCCAAATTTACCTTAGTGTAAACAAAATTCTTTATTGAAAGATACTCCTTTTTAAGTCGCATACTTAACTTATAAGGACAAAACGTACTCATTGAATAATTATCGTACTTTGTGGACAATGGAAAAAACTTTACTATCAGAGAACCAGGAAGAACAAGTTTGGTTACTTGTTACGAAAATTTTGAATTATTTAGAAAATTTTTAACTAAACAGTATTACAAACGAGACATTCACACCGATATCACAAAAATAAGTAAATATTGTATCTGAAAAAATCAAAGAAAATTTTATTGACATCAATTATTAATTTTTTTCACTTGTTAAAAGACAATTTTGTATGTTGGAACTGTCTTAGTGCTATACGAAGTTCAAGCATGGGCGCCTTTTTCCGTTTTTTAGATTATTTACTGACGTCACGCAAAAAGATTATTAGAGTTTAAAGGAGCTTTCCAATACATAATAATTTTATGAAACTAAATAAAGTTAAATTGCTTTAGTCAAATAGAATTTCACTTTTTTGAGTTTATATTACTCAAAGAAGGTTATATGAGTACCCGAAATCTGTTTCAAGCAAAATGGTATTTTTGACGGGATACAATGGCGCTACATTTGGTCGTAAAAAATGTTGTTTTGCTAACATTGAAAAATGTTTGTATTTTATACCAATTTCAGCATAAGATATTGTTTAAAGAAGGAAGAGGAACCGCGAGAAATCCCTTCTGTTCGATTAAGATGACAATATGTGTGTTTAACAATAAATAAATAAATTAAGTTGACAAATAGTGTAATTAAATATATCAGTTATTTTAGAATAAAATGTAATATTATTCAAAATTAGTTTCATTTTAGGTTGTGACATAAGGAAATCAGGCGAAAGAATTGGCCAAAAATGTTTTCTTTAACTTGTCAACGTTTATAACATAATAAATCTTACAGAAAAGGAAGGTAGATTTGAGTTAAGATCATCAATTTCAATGAAAGACGAAATAAAAAATTGAAACACTTTCAATTATAAATCCTTGCACACAGAAAAATAATCCAAACGAAATTTTAGACAAACAAACGATATGTTTTGTCATTACTTTTCCTATAAGGAAAGTTTGTTGGAAAAAGTATAGTACTTTTGTATTTCTCTTATACATAGATTGGTTTACTTGATCAAAAGTTGAAAACATTTAATGAATGCTTTTGTCCTTAGGGTTAGGTGTATCGGTTTAAATGAATCTTGCATAATAAGAAAATTCCATTGATCTGGAGACAACTTCAAAAATTAATGAAACCATCTTTAAATTCGATCATTGTTTGTATCTTATTGACTAGAAAGCCATAAAGCGTTCAAAATTACAAAGACGTATTCACGGACCTTTTTTACATACCCATCAAAATAAAATTTCCGGAAGTTCTTCAAAGCACAACTTTAACTAAGCCTTCCAGAGATGCCAACTTCCCAATATTTCGTTATTTTAACTACACAGGGAAGTTCTTTTAATCAATTATTTTTATAATCTTGTTTTTTCATACTTTTAATGCGCATAATTTTAAATTTTTTTGTTTCAAATAGGTTAAAAACAGAATTAAATAATTGTACCAATTTTAGTACAAATAAAATTAAATTTGGCGAAAAAATGCTAAAATCCAATCTGAAAAAAAACGTAATTTTGAAGGAAGTATTTGAGCTTCAAACGTTTCGACAAAGCGTTAGAATCCATTAAAAAATTATAAAAATTATTTATTTGACAAAAATACACAGATTTTAATTTTAACAATCCAAAACATTAATTCGGATTATCACCTAAAGAAGATGATCAAAATTCGAGTGCAAACGGCTGTTGAAATGGAGGACTTCCTCCTATGACAGTAGCACCATTTAAATTCATCCCTTCTGCGTTTCAATTTTTGCACCACTCCGGATCCAAATGAGCGACATTTACATTACTTTGTGGCGACGCTTTTTTGCTGGCGTGCGTAAAACGAAACTTCACATAAAAATTCTTCGCAAAGTACATAGAACCATTATATTTTAATTTCCTCTTAAATTTATAGAAAAAGATTGTAGTAGAAAGTGCAGGGAAACATGTTTGGAATGTAGAAAAATTAGGAAACTGTTTCTGGCCTAAAGATCCATTAAATCTACACACTCCACTCACCCCCCTAGAAAATCAATACCATAAGGCTCAACGGATTATATGGAGCTTATATCCTGGATTTCCTATAATCTTCTATGAGGTTTATATAGCCATCAGTTTGTTTTGTGTTTCGAACATAACAAATCTCTTTCAGTCTGAGTTAAATTGAACATTATCGAGTCTCTAATCTGAATAATCTTTACATATTTATGTTCACAATGAGAAATCAATATTCGAAGAGACTTGTAAATCAATGCCTTCAAATAATTGTCTGTCTATGGACTTGAATTTGGTATAGAGTGTCTGAGTTACAGATTTAATGTATATGTCAAAAATATCAATTCCAATGCAATTTGTGTAAAATTTGTACTTTTGTTATTGTTTTGTCGCAACATCAACAAAAAATCTCTGACAGTGACAATAAAAGCCCTTTTGATTTGGCTTCTTCATTCTTGTATGGGGCGATTATAGCATGGTTTCGTTGTGTTTTGGGCAATGAGATGCACTTCCTCTTCTTATGGCTGCTTGTTGGTACATAAATAAAAATTTGCATGAACATTTAGCCCTGTGGCATTCCATCAGGACGACATTCACTATGTATTATGCTTTATAAGTTTGTTGATGCGGCAAAAATTTAAACACACAGACATTATTCATCGTTAAATTATTAGAAGTTCCCAGGGCCGGGATTTTTTTCACTAACGGCAATGAGTAAAGGAATTGTAGGCATTATGTCTTATTGGATATTAAACTTGGCTCACACCATAATTGGACAAAAAAATAATATATATATATAATATATATATATATATATATATATATATATATATATATTATATATATATATATAAATATATATATATATATATATATACTATATATATATATTATATAAGTATTATATATATAATATATTATATATATATATATATATATTATTTTTTATTCTACGAAATGGCTTATCCCGAGAATTTAGTCTGTTTTAACTACCAGAAAAAATTCCTATTAATATTTGCAAAATTTCAGATACGAAATTACTTTACCATGGCGTTAAAAAAAAAAAAAAAAAGGGTTAACCTTGATTAAAAATTTTATACACCCAGATAAAATGTCTCCAAACTAAAGGAAAGCTATGTCATCAGTTAATTTAGCCATTTTATTCCATTTAACGGTAAAACTTTGCTGAAATATTAAAAAAATCCTAATGAAAGACAGGAATAAGTTCATAACTGTTCGTCGAGGCGGTATTAAGAATTACTACGTGAACAAGAAAATGGGTAATTCACCTGAATAACAAAGCATTCGTAAGAAATAAAACAAAAACCGAACTATAACCAGGTTTCCTCAAATTTCTTATAAAATGATAATTCTGACCTTCCTTTATTATAGAAAGCTTGATCATCACATCGAATAACCACTTGGCAATAGAAAAAAAATTTTAGTTCATACTTACTAATAAGTATTCAATCCTCATCAAACCGTAAGAAACACAGTTGTTAGAATATAGGAATTTTCTATATTTCTTTTATCACCTGTATTAGATACCTTCATCTGATGTATGTTTTTTTGCGTGGGTTCGGTTTTTGTGGAACCTTGTTGTTATGTATACGGAGGAGATGTTAAAATAATATAATAAAATTTTAGGTTTTTGAAATTAGTGATACATACACTCATAAAAGTGAACTCTCTATTGCACTAAAGCCAATTTAACTTTATTTTAGCTCCTGGAATTATTATGTTTCGAGAAAGTTCCTTTACTTCTAATAATTTTTGCGTACGATTACGTAAATGAAACTAAAAAAACCGAAAAAATTATACACAAATTAATGCAACAATATTTACTAAAATTCGTTATTTCTCACAAAATAGTTCATTATTTTGTGAAAAATTATAAATCTTACCAAAATGCGTCCATTATGAATTCGTATGTCAACTTAAAGACATTTTTGAACTCAATTTTTTCCCTTCAAACAACAAAATTTGCTTAAAAATGAAAAAAAATTAATTGATTCTAATAAATTTTCTTGAATTGTCGAAAAATACTTACTTATTTTGCGATATCCGGCGTCGATGGTAATCGCATTGAATACTGGTTTAGTTAAAAATTTCTAAAATATTCAAAATTTTCTAAAATTACAAAAAGTTTCTTCCTGGCTGGTTCCATGTTGTCAGTGTAAATAACAAACAATAAGTGTTGATCAAGTAGAACTGTTTTCTTTTATCACTGCGATGCCCAACATGTGTATGGGCTATCCAGAACACTCACTTGAACTGGTGTTCTATCCAGAACCATCTCATCAGTGCAAGTCCGCGCCGGATGTTGCCAGATTGTATCTTTGATAAAGTGACGCTTCTTCGATTCACAATAGCAATTTATATTAACTAATTTATCGAAAAACATGAAATTCAAAAGTGTACAAGTGTCATAAATAATCGAGAGCAGTAAATATTTATTACTAAGGGTGATACGGTCAAAAAATTTGGTCAAGGCGAAAACGCGTGTAAAAGTTCGGAGAAATCGTTTATGTTTAAAAAATCAAATTTAATATTTCTTTTTCAATTCAATTATATAAAATCAGGAAAAATTATTCAGTTAGGCTTCTCGCTTATCCAAATGACCGAATATTGCGGGCCTCACGCTTACACCGTGCCATTCAGATTTTGTTACAGCAACCTTGTCCACCTTTCTTCGCCGCAGAAAGCCAGTTTGCCTTGAACTGTGCTCGTCCTTAGCAGTTTGTTTGGTCTTCCTTTAGGCTTCCCTTGACAATAGCCCAGTATTTCTCAATGGGCGGGAGCTCTGCGTGTTGGGGAGGTTCTTTGTCCTTGGAACCACCTGCACGTTGTTGGCGGCGTTACCACTCCATGGCCTTATTACCTAATGCAATATGCCCAAATCCGGCCAAAACATACGGAAAAACCGTGTTTCTTCAGGGGAAAGGCAGCAACAAGACGTTTATTCAAACACTCTTCACTAAATTTCTGTTTGACAGTTCCGGAAGCTATGAAGATGCTGCTTTTCAAAGCCAACAGTACAGATGGCTGCCAAACCATATATTCTTTGCGAACTTTAACAGTTTTATGTGCTTGAAAATACTCTACCTTTCCCCTTCCTTTTGCCTATAAAACTTCTGTCCCGGAAGCTGTTTTGTAGTCGGCTTTGACGCTTATAGGTTTCGTCGCATTACCACGGCAGTCAAACTTTCGCAGCATCGTCATACAGCCCCGGATCGCGCTTTGCCGTCGTTATTGTTTATCATCGCGATTTGGATGTCACTTACCAGCGTTCCGTTTTGCGTCCGATCGACCATTGAGTTGTCCAAAAGATTTTAATTTTTAAATTTTGGTCTGATGGTCCGCCCAAAACGAAATTGGCCCATTTTGCGTCCATTTTCATAAATTGGTCAAATTTATAAATTCTTTTAGTATTTAAAATTCTATCACATATTCGATAGTATTATGCTGCACTGTCGTGAAGCCAAAGATTTCAATGTGCTTAAAATACGAATGCGAATTTGATTAGCATTAGGACGTAGTCTCTGAAAATAAAAGTTGTTTCCTTGTCCAAAAGTCTAAAAACTTTTCAAGAAGTCCTTATAGTTTAATCTATCCTAAACATGAAAGAAAAAGTGTCAAAATGCTTTAATATTTCTGAAAAAATCTTCAAAATAATGAATCTCTTAATATTGTGAGTTTTTGCATGTTTGACTGTAAAACCTACAAGCGTTTAAAAATGGAGTTTTTAACACATATTTAAAGTCTTTTTACTTTGAAAACATAATAATACATTTCACTTTGCTACTAAAAGAGTATATCTGACGTAAATGTGTCCTCACTTCAATTCTCTGGCCTTCTGAAAAAACAGTGAAACCCACCAGTGAAGAAAATTTGGTGATTTTAGAAAATTTTTTAAAATATTTAGAAAATTAACTACAGTATTTGACATACGCTCGCATCACGGCCAAGTATCACAAAAGATAAGTAGCATATTTTTCGGCAGAATTCAAGAAAATTTATTAGGACGAATTATGTTTTCATTTGTTAAAAGAAAAATTTGATAGCTGAAGGAAAAAATTGGCGACCAGCTTAACTTGTGTATAATTTGTCATGTTTTTAGTTTAATGTTAACTAATGCTTAAATTGCTTTAGTGGAAATTATAGAGTTTCACTTCTTTTTGGTGTAGCTGGGAATCAATACCAAAATCATTAGCGTAAAGACAGAAAAGGCGTGAAAGCTATTTTTCAGTGTGGGAATTAGATAACCATGCAATCACAAAAATCGAATAAAATCGACGTGATGTCAACTAAAATGGATTTTAAAATTCAACATTTTGAAGTTAAAAAAGTGATGTTTTGAGGCAACCACTAAATCTATATCAGTCCTTTCTGATTTACTATACTTTTTTTAATTAAAAAGCACGTATGTTACAACAATAAAAATGTTTTAAAGCCTGTTTCTTCAAAATTGAAATTTTGGTCCGCGTGGAGGGAATTTTGGTCTGATTTTGGCGAAAAAATTTGCCCCAAATAAAAATTCGTAGTAGCCAACGCTGGTCACTTACCTTCTTTAAGTCGAAGTCCGCTCGTTTTTGGCGCGATACACCGGATTGTAGACGACTACACCCAGCTTATTTGCGGAATCTCGGAGAGAGCAGTTAGGGTTTCGCTTGAAACTTGACCGGAAACTCTCTTTGTCGTCTTCACGCTCCGCGTTTTCGATTTCCCCCCGATCCAGACTTGTCTGCTGCGACAAACGTTCCCCAAACACTTCAATTATCATTGTGTAACGTGTGATTGCAACTTTTTAGCGATTTTGCCCCAGCTATTTCGTTGCGAGTAGCTCGGATTTTCACGATGCGCGAGCAAAATTTTGATACGCGTGCTCTCTTGCTTGACGGCACATTTGACAACTGAAGAGTGAATTCCAAAATCAAAAATTAGGAGCAAACATTCTACAATGACACATCACCTTCAAAAATGAGGCGTATTCATGTTTTTAAAATGCAAATTGAAAGAAAATACGTCAATTTTTATTCTGGATATGTTTTAAACAGGTGATGACGAGTGTTGCAAATTTTGATATGAGTCCTGTGATAAAGGTAGTGCGTGTGTTCTTTAGTCCTTCACGGCTGTAGGGTATAAGTAGCTAAAAAACCAGTGCCTAATATTCGGTGATGTGTATAAAGGAAAGAAAAAACACTAAACCAGATAGCAACCCCTTCATTCTTGTGAATCTTGAATATCAGTAACATTCATACCAACCTTTGTTGAAAAAAAATTGGCTTATGATTTTTATAATTTTAAGGTTATTGAAATTGGTAAAAGTAAGACACAAATCGTCTGCAATTTACTAAAACTGGAAGGTACAAGAAGAAGTAAAAAATACAGTTTGCAGTTGATTGATAACATTACATGAAATTGGAAATAGTGAATAATTTAAAACTAAAATATTTCAAGCCAGCGAGCGGGTGATTTCTTAATAACATATTATAATCTCTCTCCTTGG
>PGFW01033836.1:12083-22235 GCA_003123925.1 Haematobia irritans | reverse complement strand
TTGCGCTGATAATCCCAGGGTCTAAAGGTGAGCTACTATGTTCCGCGTTTTTCACCAAAACATAAACTAAAAGTACAAAAATATGATGAAGACGATTATATTTTGCTTCAAGTCTTACCAAATAATGTAAGGACAAAGATCCAAGCGATTTGATTTGACTAATTTTTATATTTCTATATTAATTACATTAAAAAAAAGTAAACCGTGGAAACAAAGCTGCGTTTTCTAGCCTTGAAAAAACTGAAAACATAGTACTCAGCTTAACAAAGAAAAACACATTTCTTTGTCAATAATTCGTTTTTATAATATCAACATAGTTCCCTTCAAGAGCCGATACAACGATTATAACGACCTATTCCAATTTTTTGATACCATTTGGTAGTACTCCTTCGCGTTCTTGCCTCAAAATAGGCCTCAGTTTCGCACGCATCACCTCTTCCATTGCAGCCAAATTGTCCCTGCGAGCATCCTTTTGAGGTCTGGTGAGAAACAAGAAAAGTCACTGGGGCCAAATCTGCGAAATACGGTGCGTAGGGAAGCCAATTCGAGAGCCCAATTCGCATGAATTTTTGCCATTCGTTCTCAATGACTTGGGACACCGGTGCGTTGTCTTGGTGGAACAACACTTTTTTCTTCTTCATATGGCGGCCGTTATTTGCCCCGGATTTCGACACTTCAAAACGCTTCAATAACGCCAGTAATAATAGCGTTTCACTGTTGATGGCCTTTTCCCTTCTCAAGAAATCGATAAAAATTATTCCATGCGCATCCCAATAAAACAAGAGCGCCGCTTACTTTGCCAGCGAGTTTTGAGTACTTTCCATGAATTCGGAGACGGTTCACCGGTCGCTGTCCACTCAGCGACTGTCGATTGGACTCAGGAGTGTAGTGATGGACCATGCTTTCATCCATTTCACATATCCGACGCGAAAACAACTCAGGGTGTTATTACGACGCTTAACAGCTTGCAAACACCGCTCAGAAATGCACTCAACATCGTGTAGCTTGTTTTTGCGTCAAATGTGGAGCTCGCGCTGGGCACCCATTTTGCCACCAGGAGCCTTCCGCATATCAAAATTATTGATGAATGATATGACCAACACGTTCCTTTGAATAATCTTTAAGGCCTCTGCTATCTCGCATCAACTTCAATTTTACGCCATTTCAAAATCATTATTTCGTGGATTTTTTGATGTTTTGTCGGTAACCACCTCTTTTCGGCGTCCACTGCGTCACCGTTCCTCCGTGCTCATTCACCACGCCTGAATTTGCATACCAAGCAATGATTGTGATTTCCCTGGGGGCCAGCAGTCAAGTCAAGTTTTTGCTCCACCGTATTCTCCCTTTCAAGAAAACACTAGTTTATCAAAACAGGAAATTAATTTTTTTTCCATTTTTTCCGCAAAATAAAAAGTTGCTTCACAAAAGCGACGCTCTTATCTGACAAAACTAATTGATCTTAACAGACGTCAAATTTTGGAAACGCAATCATTTGGAATGTTTGTACTATATAAAAATAAATATGCCATTTAAAATACTAGCCGACGACATCTATTGTGTCAGATGATGTGTCAGCCAACCTGTTATACTAAACATGCTCTCAGACTTTCCTTCTTGGCTTACATACAAATGCACAAAAAACTATTATATCGCCTGTACCACAGTAAGTGCGTGAAGGCGTATAAAAAAGATGTTTGCCCCAATATTTTCCAAAAATTAAAGGCCGTTTAATTTTATTACCTATCACCACAGTGTGTATTTCACTCAGTAGTTATTCTTCAAATGTTTTAAAATTTTTTGTTAGAGAATTTTGAATAAAAATCCACAATGTCTGTAAATGATCGTTATTTTAACAAAGCAAAAAATGGAATACAATTTAGTTCCAATTTCGCACGAGATAGTTTTTTTGGTTCAAAAACAGTTTACATTATTCTGTGTATAAGAAGAGTTCCTTTTATCACGGCCGCGCACCCACATATACTTGAAAATTTACCGAACAATATCGTATCCGGAAGTGCAACACTGATCATTGATGGCCGATGCTATTTAGCTTGCTTTTTTACTTGTGATTGCCCAAAAGAGAGGGAATTTGTCTTTCTGCTTTCTTAAATTTGTTATTGTTTTTCTGCTTTTATTTCCGGTGGCCATTTGTGGGCGCCGTTTAAATAGTAAACTGTGGAGTTAAGCTGGGCTGTGTGTGTGTGTTTTGCTATAATGGGTTTATGTGCCGCCTATGTGCCCTTCCCAACCTAGACTTTGTTAAGTTTTGCCATTCTTACCGTAGCCCAAATCGTTGTTAGTTCAGTTGCTTCGTCCACATGTCTCGGACTCGGTAAGACTAAACTCAAACGCCGCCAATACGCTTATTACTTCTGTATTTTGTCATTTCAATTATTTCCGTTCGAGAATAGCAACAAATTCGTTATCAACAAAAATAAAATCCAAATAAAAGAAAAAGAGAAAAACACACACAAAAATCAAATCGAAAAAAATACCAAAAACAACGAAGAAAAAACAAACGATCTGTCGTTCGTGAAATTGAGTGCGTGGGTGCCCTGTGTATGATTGTGTCGCTTATTCGCGCTCATTACTCTTTCTCATTTTGATTACGGAAATTCAAAAGACTTAAAATTGTTATTTCAATTTGTTCATAAAACCTATGCTTGCGTTCAATAGAGTTGTGCTGCTAAAATAAAAAAAAAAAAACAAAATACCAAATAAACAATAACAATACAATAACAAATTATCGAGACAAACAACGGAAAGTAAAATAATAAAACATTTCGTTTTCTTCTCACTTATGTGTTCCGTCCGCTTCTTGTTGTACAGCGCCGACAACAATAATATAACGGTTTATACAAATTTGACCCAGAAAAGTTTTCAGAAATTAAGCATTTCTTTTAGTTCAATAAAGGAAATAAGTTGCTCCTATTTTGTTTTGTTGAACGAGCCAGTTTGATATTCTTTAAACGAATTTTGTTTTATAAACATTTTTGAAAAAGAAAAATTCGAAAAGTTCTGGTTTTTGTCAATGTTAATCAAAAGAACTAGTGAAAAATTATTAAATATAAAAAAACCCCATAAAAAAACAACTATCACAACAAAACTTTTTTTCAAAGTGATAAGAAAGTGAACTGCATCTAGCCATAATTACTAAGAAATAAATAGCCGATTAATATATGCTATTTATATTATTATTATTAAAGTATAATAATAAAAAAGATTTTGAAAAAAATAAAAATAAATCGTTAATTAAAATTATGTGAAATATTAGTAAATACGCCATTTTGTATTAAAAAAAAATTAATAATTTATTATTTCATCTCCACTTTACAGAATTTTGAATAATTTCATAATTTCCGTAGAGAGAAAAATTTTTGTAAAAAAATCTGTTTTAAAAATATTTATCTTGGAAAATAGAAGACAAAAATCTAAAAAAATACAAATACGACCAAGTTTTTGGGTGTTTATTTTATTTTTGCAAAATAATAAATTCAACAACACAAATCACATTATTGTGTTTTTTTTTGTGACGTTCCTCCGAATACAAACAAATCACAAAACGGGCAACTGTAAATTTCGCATTTCTTTTTTCGAAAAGTAATTTTAGCGCCCCCACACAAAATGTTTTACTAGAACATATAAACATGCAATACAATTATCATTAAATTTAAATGTATTGAACACAATGATTTATTATAGTATATACACTAACATATATAATGGGGTATTTTATTTTTGAAATATTGTTTCTATTCTGTTTACATTTTTTTTTATTTAATTGGTCATCATTGACAATTTGCGTTGGCCATCGTGAGCCCTCATTGAGTGAGTAGTCACACTTACTAAGGCGGTGCGTTTTTTATAGAAGCTATAGGCGAAAAAGACACAGAAATCTCAACTCAAATAATGCGAGCTTTTCCGAACACAATTTTTCACCAGAAGCGCGGTGATAACTTCCTTAACAGATCAACATATTTGATAACAAAATTCAAATAATGTTCCAGCCAGTGTTGCCAGTATAACTTTCGTTCCCAACAATCCAGCAATTTTAAACAAAAAAATCCTCACAAAAATCTTCCAGTACCATTTAGCAATTTTTTATCGAAAAAAAAAAACTGACCAAGTTAGACGAGGGCTTTCTTTCAAAGCGAAGAAGCGCAATTTGTAGGACGTCAAATAACTCTCCTGTGAGTAATAGTGACTAATTGACAAGTTCGTTCATCATATATTCCTCTCAGGAATGAGGAAGTAAAAGTTGAATTAATTAGAGAGAACCCCAAACACCATAATACCAAAGGAAAACAAATATGAGGGTAAAGAATGATGTACAAATTCAGTTTTATTGAGAAGAGACAAAGCCATTGATGCTCACCTTAAATGAGGCCAAAAAAAATTTCGGCGCAAAATGCAGGAGGGAAAAAGTTACCACACTGACATACAAAAATGAGTACTTTTCTATTCAATTCATGGATAAAAAAATGTGATGTACATTTAATAAAATTAGAAATTTTAAAATAAAAGAAATTTAATTTAAAAAAGTATATACGCCCGAATTCGGTCAAGGTTTGAATCTTATGTACCCTCCACCATGGATTGCATAAAACTTACTAAAGACTGTTCATCCACAATCGAATTACTTTGGCGTTGCCGGAAACAAACTTGCGATGGCAAAGGTCATTCTTAAAACTTTTATAACACCGTCTTCTACAATTGTATTTAGTCCATTACCGCGGGTAAATAGCTAAACAAAAAAAGGCAGATTAAATACGTATATAATTTCAGTTTGACAAAAATTTCCAGTAGCAAATAAAATTTTGACAAAAAATTTTTTCTATAGAAATAAATTTTGAACAAATTTCTATAGAAATAAAGAATTTTGACAAAAATTTTCTATAGTAAATTTTGACAAAATTTTCTATAGAAAAAAATTTTGACAAAAATTTCGTATAGAATTAAAATTTTGCCGAAATTTCTATAAATTAAATTTTTGACACAAAATTTTCTAAGAAATAAAATTTTGACAAATTTTCTATTAGAAATAAATTTTGACAAAATTTTCTATAGAAAATATAAAATTTTTGCAATTTTCCTATAGAGAATAAAAATTTTGCCAAATTTTTCTATAGAAATAAAATTTTGACAAAATTTCTATAGGAAATAAAATTTTGATAAAATTTTCTATAGAATAACAATTTTTGACAAATTTGCCTTAGAATTAAATTCTGACAAAATGTTATAGTAAATAAAATTTTACAACATTTCTGTGGCGAAATAAAAGTTTGACAAAATTTTCTATAGAAATAAAATTTTGACAAAAATTTATAGAAATTAAAATTTTTTGACCAAATTTCTATAGGAAATAAATTTTGACAAAATTCTTCAATAGAAATAAATTTGGACAAAAATTTCTATAGAAATAAATTTTACAAGAATGTCTATACGAAATAAATTTGACAAAAATTTTCTATAGAATTTAAAAAATTCTGACAAAATTTCTATAAGAAATTAAATTTGACAAATTTCTCTGTAGAAATAAAATTTGACAAAATTTCTATAGAATTAAAATTCTGACAAAATTGTCTATAGAAATAAAATTTTGACAACATTTTCTGTGGAAATAAAATTTTGAAAAATCTTAAATAATTTGACAATTATAGAAATAAAATTTTGACAAAATTTTCTTATAGGAAATAAAATTTGACAAAATTTTCTATATGAAAGATTTTGACAAATTTTTCTATAGAAATAAAATTTGACAAATTTCTATAGAAAAAAATTTGGCAAAAATTTTTATAAAATAATTTGACAAAATTTTTATTAGAAATAAAATCTTTGACAAAAATTTTTATAGAAATAAATTTTGACAAAGATTTTCTATAGAATAAATTTTGCAACAATTTTGATAAATTTTCTTCTAAAATTTACAAAATCTAAAATCAAAAAATTTCTAAAGACAAAAATTTACAATTCTATTAGAAATAAAATTTTTGAACAAAATTTCTATGAAATAAAATTTTGACAAAATTTCTATAGAAAAAAATATTTGACAAAATTTTCTATAGAAAAAAATTTTGACAAAATTTGTCTATAGAAATAAAATATATGGGCTAGATTATTTTTGGGAATGTACTATATAACTATAGAACGATATGTGACCAATTTTGAATGGTTGTTAGCGCCATATATAGCCGCAATGTACCAAAATTCAACAGGAGGTTCGGATGATTTTGCTCCTCAAAAAAAAAAAAAAAAAAAAAAAAAAAATATGGGATCGTTTGTAAATTGGGCGGTTAATTATAAAATTAAGACCGGTATTGGTCCAATTTTGCATGTTGTTACGATTACCATATACCTAAACACACACACCCAATTTCAACCGGATCGGTGAACTTTGCTCTGCAAATGGGCTCGGAGGTCAAATCTGGGGATCAGGTTTTATATGGGGTAATATAATTAGGACGAGTATTTCTTCTGCTATGTGGGTGTACTGTACTACACTGGTGTTTGAATGTCTACCATGTAGGTCTTCGGCTGTCAAATGTTTGATCGGTTTTATATGGGGAGATATATGAACTGTATTTACCGATGTGGACCAGATTTGCATGTTGTTTGAGACGCATATACTAACACCTTGCTACGCAAAATTCAACAGGTCGGATGAAATTTCGCTCCCTCCAAGAGGCTCGCAAGTCAATGCTGCGGCGCGTCGGGTTTTGTTGGGAGGGCTATACGTAAAGTGGTTCCCGATATTTAGCCCACTGCGAATACCATCCAACCTACTCAGATAACAACTACTTGTGCCAAGTTTCAATTTCGATTGCTTTGTTTCGTTCGATTTAAGCGTCGGATTTCATAGACGCACGGAACGACATGCTCGATCGACACAGAATTTCACACCGACCCAGAGTATATACTTTGATTGGGGGTCTAGAAGCAATATTTTTCGATGTGTTTCAACGCGAGTGGACAAAGTTTTATTAAATTTTTATTTTATAAAATCTTTTGAAGCCTAATGTAATTGAAGAGTTGATTGGCCCCACGTTTGGCGCCATTTAATTTTATATAAGCAATCCACAGAACTATACCCATAACTTTCGCTAAAGAACGGTACGGAAGCAGGCCTAGGATATGTGCATGAAAAACGTAAACAGGAAAGGAAGGCTCTCTTAACTTATGATATATTGATATTCTCTCTTTTAATACTTTTCAAAAATATACAATTTCTCCGAAATTAGTTTATGAGGGAATTGAATTATTCTCGTTTCATGAAAATAATAACAAAACAGGCCTATAAAAAAAAAATCGAAAATATAATTTAATTTAGTTGTAATTAATATCACATGTATACATTAGTTCAATTCCTACTTCTTATCGCATTTCGTTTGAAGTGCTAGCACCCACAAGTTATTGATTATTTCTTTAATTTTAAACGCTTTAAAACTCTTCACGTGTTGATCTTTGTTAGCTTAATGTATCGGCCTAATGAGTTTCGCTTTATATGGCTAATGATGATGGAATTCTATATGGAAATTTTACACTGAAATTGAGAAATTACTTGGAACTTGAGTATTGTTCGTCGTTTCTTAATGTTAAAATACAGTCCTTAATGAATCTAAAAATGTGTATTTTTCTCGTATGTTTAAACTAAATCATGTAGTACCCTTAATTAGTAGAAATAGTCAAGGTACATGATGCCGTGTAGTATTCGATAAAGAAAATCTAATAAAGACCATGCCCCATATATTGTGAAAGTTATTACAATAGAGCAAGGTATATAATATATAAATCCAAACGAAATTTTCTTATCTACATTGAATTGTTATAGAAATTTTTTAAACCTTTTCCCAATGTTTACCTTTAGAGACACTCATAAAATATTTACTCAATAGCAAAGGTTATGTTATCTACATTTGAAGACAATCCAGTTAAACAAAATATTTCTTTGTAAAGATACATAAGCAATAAACGTTTAATATAAATATCGAGTAAACAAGTATATCTTTTGAACCGTTATTATATTACTATTCGAACGAAACGTATAACACCAAAATCAAAACCGTGGTTCAACAATGAAATTAGGCGTACTTTAGAGAGAAATTAGGCGTACCACAAAGAAATAAAATTTCGCAAGCTGCAAAGATCATTGTTCGATTTTTCGATAGAAATAAAAGTTGATAAAATGTTATAGAATATAGAACATATATATGAACATCAAATTTCAAAAAAGTCCTAATAGAAATAAAATTTTGACAAAATTTTCTTCTATAGAAATACAATTTTGTCAAAATTCTCTGTAGACAATACAATCTTGAACAAAATGTTTCTAATAGAAATAAAATGTTGACAAAGTTTTCTATAGAAAATACTAAATCTTGACAAAGTGTTCCTATAGAAATAAATTACCAAAAAGTTCTTCTACAAAATGACAAACACTTATAGAAATAACAATTTTGGGCAAAAATTTTCTATAAAAATAAAATTTTGAGAGACAAAAATCTTGACAACTTTTTTCTATAGAAATAAAATGTTGATGAAAATTTCTACCAGAAATAAATTTTGACACAAATTTTTATAGAAATAAAATTTTGACAGAATTTTCCTACAGAAATTAATTTTTGACAAAATTTTGCTATAGAAATAAAATTTTTGACAAAATTTTCTATAGAAGTAAAATTTTGACACAATTTTGCTATAGAAATACAATTTTTGAGCAATATTTTCTATAGAAATAAAATTTGACAAACATTTGCTATAAAAAAAATATTGACAAATTTTCTTATAATAATTTTGACAAAATTTTTATAGAATATAAAATTTTGAGCAAAATTTTCTATAGAAATAAAATTTTGGACAAAATTTTCTCGAGAAAAAAATTTTGCAAAACATTCTATAGAAATAAATTTTGTCAATTTTCTATTAGAAAAATTTTTTGACAATTGTCTATAGAAATAAATTTGACAAAAATTTTCGTAGTAGAAATACAATTTGACAAAGTTTATATAGAAAATAGTAAAATTTTAGCACACAGTTTTCTATAGAAAAAAAAATTTTATAAGAATTTTCTATAGAAAATAAGATTTGGAAACAAAATTTTCTATAGAAATTAAATTTGACAAAATTTTCTACAGGAATAAAATTTTGACAAAAAATGGTTATAGAAAAAAAAATTTGACAAAATTTTCTAAAGAAATAAAATGTTCACAAAATTTTCTATAGAAATAAAATTTGACAAAATTTTCTATAGAAACAAATTTTCAAACAGTTTCTATAGAAATAAAAGTTTGTCAAACTTTCTATAGAAATAAAAATTTGACAAAAATTTTCCTATAGAAATAAAATTTTGACAAAATTTTTCTATAGAATAAAAATTTTGAACAAAATTTTCTACAGAGAATAAATTTGACAAAAGTTTCTATAGAAATAAAATTTTGGCAAATTTTTCTATAGAAATAAAATGTTGACAAGTTGTTCTATAGAAATAAAATCTTGACAATTTTTTCTATAGAAATAAAACGTTGATAAAATTTTCTATAGAAATAAAATTTTGACACAATTTTTTATAGAAATTTTTTACAGAAAGATAATTTTGACAAAATTTTCTATAGAAATAAAATTTTCAAAAAAGTTCTATAGAAATAAAATTTGGACAAAATTTTCTATAGAATAAAATTTTGGACAAAAATTTTCTATAGAAAATAAAATTTTGAACAAATTTTCTTAGAGAAATAAAATTTTTGAAAAAATTTTCTATAGAAATACAATTGGACACAAACTTTTTCTATAAAGTAAAATTTTGAAGAAAAATTTCTAGATAAATAAAATTTTGACCAAAATTTTCTAATAGACAATACAATTATTGAGCAAAATTTTCTAGAGAAATAAAATTTTTAAAACAGTTCTATAAGAAATAAAAATTTTGACAAAAATTCTATAGTAATAAGAAGTTGTGACAAAATTTATCTATAAGAAATAAAATTTTTGACAAAATTTTCTATAGAAATAAGATGTTGACAAATTTTTCTAGAGAAATATAAATTTTGACCAAAAATTGTCTAAGTAATATAGTTTTGAACATTTAAAATTCTTTTGTTTGTAGTTTTTTGGTAAAATGTTCTCCAAATGTTTCGGAGATTATTTTTGAGACGGTCG
>PGFW01033831.1:36720-47405 GCA_003123925.1 Haematobia irritans | reverse complement strand
TTGGCAGATTTTAACAAGGAAAATGTTGGTATGTTTTGACCATTTTTTTGTCGAAAATCAGAAAAACATATATATGGGGCTTATATCTAACAATCTGAATCATGTCAAACCCGAATTTGGGCACGCATAGTACAATGCTTAATTCTACTCCCTATGCAAAATTTCAACTAAATCCCACAAAAAAATTATGGCTCTGTGGGCAAATGAGTGTTAAATCGGGTGCGAAAAGCTATAATGGATATATATCCAAATCTGAACCGATTTCAACCAAATTTGGGCACGCATAGTTACAATGCTAATTCTACTCCCTATGCAAAATTTCAACTAAATCGCTAGCAAAAAATTGGCCTTCATGTGGGCAAATGAGTGCTAAAATCGGGCGAAAGCTATATATGGAGCTATATCTAAATCTGAACCGATTTGGCTGATTATTTTTGCAAGTTTTTCGAGACCCATAAATATTCAGGATGTATACGGAATTTTTGAGGAACGACGGTTGATATACACGCCAATTATGACCAGATCGGTGAAAATATATTATCTGGCCAGCTATATCTAAATCTGAACTCGAATTTTTACAAAATCAATAGGGATCGTCTTTGAGGCCGAAACAGACCCCTATACAAATTTTTTAGGACAATCGCGACTAAAACTGCGAAGCTCGTACTTTGCCACCACAAAAATACATCAACAGACAGACAGAACGGACAGACAGACAGACGGATATTCGCTAAATCGACTCAGAATTTTAATTTCTAAGCCATTCCGTATACTAAAAAGTTTGCGTCTATGATTACTCCTTCTTGGCGTTACATACAAATGCACAAACTTATTTTATACCCTGTACCACAGTAGTGTGGTGAAGGGTATAATTATGGTGCGTAAATCTTTAATATCACGAAAATATTTTTTTCAGTGTAGTATTCAACCTTTAATACAAAAAAGAGAATCAGCTGGTTTTGCACAATCTAAATCTATTCTGTTATTCTTTTCATTTACAGTTTCATGCGTATTAAATCGGCGAATAGTATCAACTACCAGCATTCTTGATACATTTTATGAAACAAACGTGCGACTTTCAAAAATTGAAAACTTCAATCGTTGGAACAATCTTTTGGACGATACTGAAAGGTAATTTTCTTATTCCTCGAGTCCTAAACGTTTACTGTCAGAGTATTTTAAAATACAATCTTTACAGGTCCAAAATTTCAAATTCTCGGACTACAAGCGATTGTGATATGAAATCAATTCTATCGGAATTGTGCAAGTGTGTTAGGTGAATTTTTACTCAATGAGAATTCCTATACCGTTTCTCAGGGGACATATGCGGATGCGGAGTAATTTTATATTACTTCATTATGTAATACAATTTTATGGGCAATTTTACATTTGTTGATTATTTATTAAAGTTCATTTTCCCAAGTTTTTGCCACAATAAAATGAGTTTGTAAATTTATTTGAAAAATGTTTTAAGTGTCAAGTATTGTAAACAAAAAGCTGAAAATATATTTGACTAATAAAAAAAATTGTTTTTAAATAATATACAGTTTTCACATACTTGAATACAATTTTATACAATTACAAATTTTTCTCTGATTATATTGTTGTTCTATTATTAAAATAGCAACTAGCTTACTGACAAGACAAATTAAAAGTTATTATCATTAACATTTACTTTCAATCCAGGTGTTGCCAGGCGATTATCTGAATCTTCCTCAAATTTTAAGAAAAAAACCCTTTACTTGGCTAGACTTTTTTCAAAAAAAACACCCAAAAATTTAGAATGTAAAAGTTCTTACAAAATGGGTTCCCAACTCGGTGTACACTCTTAAAAATTAAAATTTTAATAAAATATATAATAATTCAACATGTATATCAATTTAAAAAAAGGTAAAACTAAATAATTTAATGTATAAAATCCTTTAAATCAAATAAAATTTCAAAATTATTAGTTTCGATTACTTTTTTGACCACATTTGTCTATATTAAAAAAATTTTGGTAAATTTTTCTATTAGAAATAGAATGTGACAAAATTTTCTATTACAAATAAATTTTGACATTTTGACAATATTTCTCATTTTTTGAAATTTTGACAATATTTCTCATTAATTTCAATTATATTATAATTGGGATAATTAATATTTTATTTGAAAGCTTAAACATGTTCAATAATTTTATTTTTTTTATTTTTAATTTGATTAAAAAGTTAATTGTAGCAATTACACTAGTTTACAAAATAATCTTTGTTTCGTGTATATTTCATGAGAGGTGACTTTTCTTATGTAGTTTGATCTGCTGAAGACAAAAATGAAAGTTAAAATTTTTTTTATGGAGATATCCCATTATTTTTAGTTTTACGAACATTTTTCACAAAACAAAAACTATAACTCGAGTAGGAAATGTCCGAGTATATTCCAGCAAAAAGACGTCGCCAAAAAATGTAATGAAAATGTTCTTTTTGGATCCGGAAGTGGTGCATAATTTGACGCAGAAGCGATGAATTTAACATGGGCCTTTTGTCACTAGACGGAAGTCCTCCATTTTCAACAGCCGTTGCCACTGAATTTGATCACTTCTTTAGTGTGTATCCGAATTCACTGTTTTTGATGTAATTACAAAATTCTTGTATATATTTTGTTTTATAATAAATTAATTTTTATAATTTTTATAATTTCTTAATGGATCCTAACGCTTTTGTATGATAACGTTTGACCACAAAATATTTTCAAAATTCACAATTTTTCAGCGATTGATTTAGATTTTTTTCAACAAAATTTAAATGGTTTTGTACCATTTATGAATTCTTACCTTCTTGTTTTAACCTATTTTAAACAAAACAAAGTATATACGGCCGTAAGTTTCGGGCCATTTTATGAATTCTTACTCTGTTTTTTAAATCTTTAAAACAAAACAAGTATATACGGCCGTAAGTTCGGCCAGGCCGAATCTTATGTACCCTCCACCATGGATTGCATAGAAGCTTCTACTACAGACTGTCATCCACAATCGAATTAATTGGGTTGCGGTAACACTTGCCGATGGCAAGGTAAAAAAAACTTCGTTACCACCTGTTCTTCTCAAAAAAAGGCCGATTAAGTACGTATATAATTCAGTTTGACAAAATTTTCTGTAGAAATAAAATTTTGACAAAAATTTCTATAGAGATAACATTTTGACAAAATTTTCTATAGAAATAACATTTTGACAAAATTTTCTATAGAAATAACATTTTGACAAAATTTTCCATAGAAATAAAATGTTGATCAATTTTCTGTAGAAATAAAATTTTGACAAAATTTTCTATAGAAATAAAATTTTGACAAAATTTTCTATAGAAATAAAATTTTTAAAAAATTTTCTATATCAATAAAATTTTTGACAAAATTTTCTATAGAAATAACATTTTGACAAAATTTTCTATAGAAATAAAATTTTGACAAAATTTTCTATAGAAATAAAATTTTGACAAAATTTTCTATAGAAATAAAATTTTGACAAAATTTTCTATAGAAATAAAAATTTGACAAAATTTTCTATAGAAATAAAATGTTGACCAATTTTCTGTAGAAATAAAATTTTGACAAAATTTTCTGTAGAAATAAAATTTTAACAAATTTTTCTATAGAAATAAAATTTTGACAAAATTTTCTATAGAAATAAAATTTTGACAAAATTTTCTATAGAAATAAAATTTTAAACAAATTTTCATATAGAAATAAGATTTTTACTAAATTTTTCAAAAGATTTAAAATATTTTGACAAACATTCTCTATAGAATTAACATTTTGACAACATTTTCTACAGAAATAAAATTTTGCCAAAATTTTCTATAGAAATAAAATTTTGACCAAATTTTCTGTAGAAATAAAATTTTGACAAAATTTTCTATAGAAATAAAATTTTGGCCAATATATTCTAATAAATAAAAATTTTGACAAAATTTTCTATAGAAATAAAATTTGGAAAAATTTTCTGTAGAAATAAAACTTTGACAAAATTTTCTATAGAAATAAAATTTTGACAAAATTTTCTATAGAAATAAAATTTTGACAAAATTTTCAAATGATTTAAAATTTTGGCAACATTCTCTATAGAATTAAAATTTTGCCAACATTTTCTACAGAAATAAAATTTTGCCAAAATTTTCTATAGAAATAAAATTTGACAAAATTTTCTATAGGAATAAAATTTCGACAAATTTTGCTAGATTATTTTTGCTCGAGTGGCAAGCATGATTATGAACCGATATGGACCAATTTTTGTGTGATTGGGGATCGGCTATATATAACTATAGACCGGATATATCGGACCAATTTTTGAATGGTTGTTAGAGACCATATACTAACACCACGTACCAAATTTCAACCGGATCGGATGAATTTTGCTCCTCTAAGAGGCTCCGGAGTTCAAATCTGGGGATCGGTTTATATGGGGGCTATATATAATTATGGACCGATATGGACCAATTTTTGCATGGTTGTTAGTGACCCTACATTAACACCATGTACCAAATTTCAGCCGGATCGGATGAAATTTGCTTCTCTTAGAGTCAATCGCAAGCCAAATTTGGGGGCCCGTTTATATGGGGGCTATACGTAAAAGTGTACCGATATGGACCAATTTTTGCATGGATGTTAGAGACCATATACTAACACCATGTACCAAATTTCAGCCGTATCGGATGAAATTTGCTTCTCTTTGAGGCTCCGCAAGCAAAATCTGGGGATCGGTTTATAATGGGGCTATATATAATTATGGACCGATGTGGACCAATTTTCGCACGGTTGTTAGAGACCATATACTAACACCATGTACCAAATTTCAGCCGTATCAGATGAAATTTGCTTCTCTTAGAGCAAATCGCAAGCCAAATTTGGGGGTCCGTTTAATTATGGGGGCTATACGTAAAAGTGGACTGATATGGACCAATTTTGCAATGGTTGTTAGAGACCATATACTAACACCATGTACCAAATTTCAGCCGTATCAGATGAAATTTGCTTCTCTTAGAGCAATCGCAAGCCAAATTTGGGGGTCCGTTTATATGGGGGCTATACGTAAAAGTGGACCGATATGGACCAGTTTTTGCATGGTTGTTGGAGACCATGTACTAACACCATGTACCAAATTTCAGCCGGATCGAATGAAATTTGCTTCTCTTAGAGTACTCGCAAGCCAAATTTGGGGGTCCGTTTATATGGGGGCTATACGTAAAAGTGGACCGATATGGCCCATTTGCAATACCATCCGACCTACATCAATAACAACTACTTGTGCCAAGTTTCAAGTCGATAGCTTGTTTCGTTCGGAAGATAGCGTGATTTCAACAGACGGACGGACGGACGGACGGACGGACGGACATGCTCAGATCGACTCAGAATTTCACCACGACCCAGAAATTATATACTTTATGGGGTCTTAGAGCGATAATTTTCGATGTGTTACAAGCGGAATGACAAAGTTAATATACCCCCATCCTATGGTGGAGGGTATAAAAAGTTAAAATTGCCCATTAAAAATATGAAAAAAGCATGTTATACAAAATTGAATGAAAAGAACTTCCTGGGCAGTTAAAATAAAGAACATCATTGGGAGTGCATCCTCTGAAGTTGCTTTTAAAGTTGTACCTTCGGAAGAACTTCCAAATTTTTTTGCTGGGTTGTTGTTGGTATTTGACAACTGTAGTAAGCTGTTCTAATTTTGAAGTAAAATGTTTATCACAAAAATGTGAAACTGTCCATATGTATGAAAGAAATTTCAATAAAATTGTTCCATATATCAATCCAACTCAGTTAAGTTCTTTATTCTGTTGTAAATATTAACTACAACATCCCAGCAAAAAATGAGCTTCCAAAAAAGTAGTTTGGATTCCCAATCTGTGATCCGGAAGTAGTGCAAACTTGGATTATCTCCAATGAATTTTACATGGGCTTGTCATAGGACGGAAGTACTCCCTTTTTGGATCCTTTGCATTGATTTAGAAGTTGTGCCCTGGAAGTTAATTTGAATGAAGAAATTTAAAAAGCGAAAAAAAAATTTTTTCAACCCAATTTTACTCTTTTTCATCCATATGTCTTATTACACAATTATTTTTCCTATTATCTAATTTTTCAATTTTGAAAAACTTTTTCGCTCCGACCAGGGGTTTTGAACCTGGGTTTGCTGACGCATAACAGAAACGCCTTAGCACACTCAGCCCACAAACACCATTGAAACATAAAGGTCGAAAAGGGTTCAATTCAAATGTTTGTTATGATGATCGTAATACGACACCAAGGAATAACATTCTAATTGCTTCTCGAGATGTTCTTTATTAGTATGAACGAAAAAAATAAGAAACGCAGGTTCAAATCTCACCAGCGGCAATTGTTTTTATCAAATATTTTTCTAAAAAAATATTTTTTATGTCATGCATCATTTTTATTTTTTATTTTCGGCATATATTTTCGTATAAATATATTTTTTTCCAATTAAAAATCAACAAAAAAATTAAAAATTCTCGTAATTTGCAAAACCTTCTCAAAAGAACTTCCATGGAAGCGAAAAAGTCAAACGGCACAGGTTCAAATCCCAGCGGGGATGAAATTTTTTTTTTTATTTTTTACTTTTTTATTAATTTTCTATTTTTTTTAGTTTTTTTATTAGTCTTCTATTTTTTGTAAAATTTAATTGTCCAAAATTTTCACTTCAAATAGCCTGATTGCGTTCTTTCTAATACTTGTCCACAAGGACTGCATCGGAAGCAAAAAAAATCATTGGGGGATCCCAAGATGCGCTTTACAAGAAATGTTTGTGGACTTGTCCAAAAGGACTGCACCCGAAGTAGAAAATACTCGATGGGGGATTCTGGGATGGGCTTTAAAAGAAATGTTTGTGGAACAACTTCCAATTTATTTTGCTGGGATAGGATAATTTCAATGAAAATCAAATCGTTAAAACAAATAAAAATATCTAAGACGCTATACACGCAAAAAAAATAATTATTTCCTCCCAAACGAAATTTTAGACAAACAAACATCGTTTCTCATTTGCTTTTCGCTGTAAGGAAGTTTATATACTTTTTGTGATAAACGTGTATTCTTTTGTAGGATGTTATTCTTTTCATAAATTTCATAGCTGTTATTGTCATCAATAGACAATTATCCATATAAGTTATATTTATATAGCATATCTTGCGGCGCCCACGAGCCTATTAAACAGACTTTATTTAACAGAAACATACATTTAGTTGGGCACCACGAAACAGTGGTTGCTACGTCCGCCTTGCATGCCAAGTGTCGTGGTCTCGATCCCTGCTTCGACCGAACACCAACAATTTTTTTTTGTTTTTTTTTTTTACATATTCGTATATTCCAGATATGTTCCGAAAAGACGTTCAACATTACATACTACTATATTAAATTTTTACTATGAACTGTAACATGTGTCTTATTAAAAGGACTTACACCCATTTTCATGAAGCTCCGTTAGTGCTCCGTTAGCTAACGAACTTTTAAACCGTACCATAGACATATCTGTCATCTTGCCTATATATTCCACATGCCAGTTAGAAATTTAACTGCTGAAACTTTTTCAGTTAAAGTTAACCTGAGAGAAGATATTTGTAATTTACTTTCTGTTAACTCGCAGTTAAAGCCAAACGGAGCTACAAGAAAATGGCCGTTAAAGTCAGAAAAGAACAGTGCTTCATATAAACGAAATGGACTGTGTTGTTGGTTCAAAAATATTTTTTTTTATTGAAAAAAATAAAAATTTTGTAACAAACGAATTTTTTTGGTGATAAAAGTTTAAAATTTTCGAAGCAGTTCAAAAAACTCTAACAAAAGAAAAACGTTTTCGGTACACGTTTTCCACACGTTTTTTTTCTTTGCGTGTTCGAAGTTCAACTTAGTTCATTTAAACTTAACGAAGGGTGTCACTTTAGTTCGAGTGACTGCGTTTTTGATCGGAAGCAAGTGCTTCATGTGACCTCTCCTTATTTAGTTATTTTAGTCATAGGGTTTGGATTCCGTACACTCATAAAACTTTTGGGAATGGAATAAAAATTAATAAAACTCCAAAAAAAGATCACCAACAAAAACTTTATTGACACAGATTTTCCATTCCATTGGCATTTAATTTCTATATCTATGATGACATTACCCTAGACCATATATTGTACATTAAAATACGACTAGATTAATGTTAATTTATTCTATACATTTGTCTATTGGACAATGTAAATTTAAAATAAAAAATGGTATAGCTTGAATGCACAAACTCTCATGCCATTAGGCACTACTCCAATCTTTAGCTGTTTAGTTGTTTATTATCTGAATAAACTATTTGGGGCATTTTGAATCAACTTCAAAATTAAAAATCCCGATTGAGAATAATAAAAAGAAGAAACATGTCTATACAGAATTTCTATAAGGATCAAAGATTTTTTTATAACTGGTGGATCAGGTAATTGAATTATACAAATATGGAAGAGACTAATGCGCCGTCCAGACTATAAGTTATTCCGGAAGAATGTCTGTGTTTGTAAAAAATCTTACAGTGTGACCAATCGATACGAATTGTCGGCGATGACTAGCTAATCGACAAATGTGTTATCGATCATATTAATAAGCAGTAGTATCGATTATGCGGTCGGACATAACTTATAGTTGGCCAACATCTGGGATATGTTCGACACGAGCACTGCCGTCTGGAAAAACGTATAGTCTGGGCAGTATATTACACTACAGGATTGCAATCTTAACCTCCTCTAAGAAAGGGTCACCCACCACATATTTTGTTTTTTTTTTATGAATTTTAAATGTATATTTTTCTGCAATTACAAGAAACATTTATCATCAAAAATTTCTGTTTTCCCCTAGGTTTTATTGGAAAAGTTCTTATCGAGAAGATTTTAAGATCTCTACCAAGTGTTGGGAACATTTATATCTTACTGCGCAGTAAAAATACTACAAATGTCCAACAACGACTGGAAGATATACTGAGTATACCATTATTCCGACGGGTACGTTCCGAACGACCAGAGTCTTTTAAAAAACTGGTTGCCATTGCTGGTGATTGCCAAGAATTAGGATTGGGAATATCTCCGTTCGATTTAGATAAAATTCGAAATGTTTCCATCATATTCCATGTTGCCGCTACAGTACGTTTTGATGAGGATTTCAAGACATCATTATTGCTTAATACGCGTGGAACTCGCGAAATGGTGAAATTAGCCGAAACATTGCCAAATTTGAAGATGTTAATGCATGTATCGACCACATACGCTCATCCGGATGTAGATTTATTGGAGGAAAAGGTAAAAATTAAATTAATCACTGAGGACACTATTGACGAGTCTCCTAAAGAAATTGTTTTCGAATGTGCCAGAGAAAGAGAACGACTAAATTCTAGTTTTTGTGAAAGGACGCTATACACCTCCTACGAAAATTTTCTTTCCCACGAAATTTCCACCTCTAATGAAATTTTTTGTCCATAACAGGGTTGCCAAAAGAATATATTGGAGATATGTTGAAAAAGAGAGAGATTAATTTCGTGGCCGTAATTTCTTATTAACTCACGCTCAAAAACACTTTCACACCGGGAAAAGAAATAATAATTTTCTTTACTCTACACTCAGTTAATAATACTTTTTACGGTACACGCTCGCCACGACCATCTAGGTTTGTTAACACGCTCACGCAACACTCACGCCGTTGCCATCGAGGCGTGAACCTCACGACGTCACCGTGAGTCACGAAAATTTTCGTGAGGTCCCCACGACAATTTCGTGTCACGTAGCACACCTCTAGTAATGTGCACCCTCTAGCGAAAAATTTCATTCCCATAAGAAATGCATTGCTATTTATGCTAACGAAATTTTCGGTAGCGTTCAATTTCGTAAGCTGGTACGCACCTTTAATGAAAATAACAGGGTTGTCAAAAGCATATTTTGGCAGCAAACATTTAATTTATTACAATCATTGTGTGCGTAAAAGTTTTAAAAGGTCTGTAAATAATAAACAATTTATATGAGGAATATTTGGAACATATATTAACAATTTTTAAAAGCGATTAGCTGGTTTAAATTTTGTGTACACAGCCCTGTTTTTTTGCTGTAGACTTAAATAAATTTTTGCTACCGAAAATTTCGCTAGAGGTGCATACCGGCCTTAACAGGGTTGTCAAAAGCATATTTTGGAGAGATGTTGACAACTCATGGCAACAAATTTAAATTTATTACAATCATTGTGTGTGTAAAAGTTTTAAGAGGTCTGTATATAATGAACAATTTATTTGAGAAATATTTGTAACAAATATTAACAATTTTTAAAAGCGATTAACTGGTTTAAAATTTGTGTGCATTATGCTTCTCTACACTATATACACAACCCGTTTTTTGTTGTAGACTTAAATAAAGTTTTGATACCGACAATTTCGCTAGAGTTGCATACCGGCCGTGATCGTGATCTTAGTTCTAGGCTTAACGTTTTTTATATGGAGTATAACAGTGTTTCGTGCGAAAACGTGTGTGTAGAGTGTAGAAAAGCATAATGCACATAAATTTTAAACCAGCTTTTAAAAATTGTTAATATTTGTTCCAAATATTTCTCAAATAAATTGTTGATTATTTACAGACTTCTTAAAACTTTTACACACACAAATGATTGTAATAATTAAATGTTTGCTGCCATGAGTTTTCAAG
>PGFW01033827.1:385-10903 GCA_003123925.1 Haematobia irritans | reverse complement strand
GTTAAGAAATATAAAAAAGAAAAAACACATAAATATTAAATATCCACTTTATATTCTATAGTGCATCATATATAATAGAACAATATTGATGACTTATATTGTAGATTTCCATGGAGGAACCGTAAAGCTAGATGGACGTTTTGGCCTGTAATATGGGCTTCTTGGTGATATTTTGTGCCACCTTTATCAAGCATGATAAGAAAAATCTGGCCTTCTTGGCTAGAATACTAGTGCCGCTGGTATGAATGCTTTCATTGCCAGCATGGTTGTGTCTTGGCCAAACGTGATAAAGCTAAAAGAGCTCTTCATTTGTAAGTACAGTCTTTGCAGATATTATTTTGGTCAATTAATTATTTAAAATTCAATTCATCTAACCTTCCTCATTCATTTCAATTAGGTTATCCATTACATTCTATTTCATTAATTAAATTAAATTAATGAATTAAATTAAATTAAATTAAATTAAAATGTAAATTAAAGATTAATTAAAGTAAATTAAATTATAATTAATCAAAATTAATATAAGATATTAAAATTAAAAATTAAATTAAATATTACAATAATATTAATAAATTAAATAAATTAAATTAATTAAATTAAATTAAAATTAAATTAAATTAATAATTAAATTAAATTAAATTAAATTTAAAATTAAATTTAAATTAATAAATTAAATTAAATAATTAAATTAAATTAAATTAACATTAAATTAAATTAATATAAATGTAAATTAAATAAATTAAATTTAAATTAAAATTAAATTAAATTAATTAAATTAACATTAATAAATTAAATAAATTAAATTAAATTAAATTAAAAATTAAATTTAAATTAATTATTTAAATTAAAATTAAATTAAATTAAAATTAAAATTAAAATTAAATTAAATTAAATTAAATTAAATTAAATAAATTAAATTAAAGTTTAAATTGAACATTAAATGAATATAAATTAAAAATTAAATTAATTAAATTAAATTAAATTAATTAAAATTAAATAAATTAAATTAACAATTAAATTAAATTAAATAAATTAATTAAATTAAATTAAATTAAATTAAATTAAATAAATTAAATTAAATTTAAATTAAAGTTAAATAAATTAAATTAAAACTAAATTAAATTAAATAAAATTAAATTAAAATTAAAATTAAATTAAATAAATTAAATTAAATAAATAAATTAAATTAAATTAAATTAAAATAAATTAAAACTTAAAATTAAATTAAATAAATTAAATTAAATTAAATTAAATTAATTAAATTAAATTAAATTAAATTAAAATTAAATTAAATAAATTAAATGTAAATTAAATTAAATTAAATTCAAATTAAATTAAATTAAATTAAATGTAAATTAATTAAAATTAATTAAATAAAATTTAAATTAAATTAAATTAAATTAAATTAAATTAAAATTAAATTAATATTAAATTAAATTAAATTAAATGAAATTAATTACAATTAAATGTAAATTAAATTAAATTAAATTATAATAAATTAAATTTAATTAAATTAAATTAAATTAAATTAAATTAAATTAAATTTAAATCTAAATTAAACTTAAATTAAATTAAATTAAATAAATTAAATTAAATTAAAATTAAATTAAATTAAATTAAATTTAATTAAATACAAATTAAAGTTAAATAAATATAAATTAAATTAAATTAAATTAAATTAATTAAATTAAATTAAATTAAATTAAATTAAATTAAAATAAATTAAATTTAAATTAAATTAAATTAATTAAATTAAAAAATTTTTTAAAATTTAAATTAAATAAATTAAATTAAATTAAATTTAAATTAAATTAAATTAAATTAAATTAAAAAATTCAAATTAAATTAAATTAAATTAAATAAATTAATTTAAATTTTAAATAAAGTTAAATTTAAATTAAATTAAATAAATTCAAATTAATATTAAATTAAATTAATATTAATAAATTAATTAAATTAAATTAAATTAAATTAAATTAAATTAAATTAAAATTAAATTAAATTAAATTAAATTAAATTAAATTAAATTAAATTAAATCAAATTAAATTAATTTAAATTAAATTAAATTAAATTAAGAAATTAAATTAACATTAAATTAAACATAAATATAATAATTAAATTAAATTAAATTAAATTAAAATTAAATTAAATTAAATTAAAATAAATTAAGATTAAATAAATTAAATTAACATTAAATTAAATTAAATTAAATTAAATTAAATAAAATTAAATTACAATTAAATGAAATATTAAATTAAAATTTAAAGTTAAATAAATTAATTAAATTAAATTAAATTAAATTAAATTAAATATTTAAATAAAATAAAATTAAATTTAAATTAAATTAAATTAAATTAAATTTAAATTTAAATTAAATTAAATTAAATAAATTAAATTAAATTAAATTAAATTAAATTAAATTAAATTAAATTAAATAAATTAATTAAATTTAAATTAAATTAATTAAAATAATTAAATTAAAATTTAAAATTAAATTAAATTTAAATTAAATTAAATTAAATAAATTAAAATTAAATTAAAATTAATTAAATTAAAATTAAAATTAAATTAACATTAAATTAAATTAAATTAAATTAAATTTAATTAATTGAAATTAAATTAAATAAAATTAAATTTAAATTAAATTTAAAATTAAATTAAAATTAATTAAATTAATTTAAATTAAAATATAAATTAAATTAAAATTAAAATTAAATTAAATTAAATGAAATTAAATTAGAATTAAATTAAATTAAATTCAAAATTAAATTAAATTAAATTAAATTAAATTTAAATTAAATTAAATTAAATTAAATTAAAATAAGATTTAAATTAAATTAAATTAAATTTAAATTAAATTAAATTAAGATAATTAAATAAATTAAAAATTTGAATAATTAAATTAAATTTAATTAATTAAATGAAATTAAATTAAATTAATTAAATTAAAATTAAATTAAATTAAATTAAATTAAATTAAATTAAATTAAATTAAATTAAATTAAATTAAATTAATTAAATTAAGATTAAATTACATATTAAATTAAAATTAAATAAATTAAATTAAATTAAATTAAACTTAAAGTAAATTCAAAATTAAATTAAATTAAAAGTTAAATTAAATTTAAATTAAATTAAATTAAATTTAAATTAAATTAAATTGAAAATTAAATTAAATTAAATAAATAAATTAATAATTAAATGTAAATTAAATTAAATTACAATTAATTAAATTAAATTAAATTAACTTAAAATTAAATTAAATTAAATTAAATTAAATTAAATTAAATTAAATTAAAATTAAATTAAATTAACATTAATTAAATTAAATTAAATTAATTAAATTAAATTTAAATTAAATTAAATTAAATTAATTTAAATTAATCATTTAAATTAAATTAAATTAAATTAAATTAAATTAAATTAAAGATTAAATAAAATAAATTAAATTAAATTAAATTAAATTAGAATTAAATTAAATTAAATTAAAATAAATTAAATTAAATTAAATAAATTAAATTAAATAAAATAAATTAAATTAAATATAAATTAAATTAAATTAAATTAAATTTAAATTAAAATTTAAATTAAATTTAAATAAATTAAAATGTAAATTAAATTAAAATTAAATTTAAATTAAATTAAATTAAATATAAATTAAATTAAAGTAAATTAAATTAATTTAAATTAAAATTAAATTAAATAAATTAAATTAAATTAAATTAAATTAATTAAATTACAATTAAAATTAACATTAAATTAAATTAAATTAAATTAAATTAAATTAAATTTAAATTAAATTAAATTAAATCCCGAAATTAAATTAAATTAAATTAAATTTAAATAAATTAAATTAAGATAAACTAAATTCAAATTATAATTAAATTAAAATTAAATTTAAATAAATTAAATTAAACTCTGAACATTAAAACTTTTAGAATCTTAAATTATTGATTTTTTTTGCGTTCTTGGGTCCCCCAGCGAAAAACTATCTCGAAGAAGTTGCCCTAAAGAACAAACAAGAATTGGAAGCCAAGAAGACACATAAAGCTCACAGAAAAACCAACGATCGAAGAAAATCATCCAATGAAACTGTTTTGGAATACATCAATGAGATCAATCGAAAAGAATTATCATCCGAAACATCCATAGAACTCACAAAAACCTCAAGGCCACTAAAAACTAAAGATCATCGCAAACATCGAAAACACAGAAATTTAGATGGCCTAAACGAATCAACATTAGCACCATCGTCATATCTAACATCACCATCTTCTTCACGAAATACATCACATTATGCCCACAAAGATTTACGCATTAAAAGACCGAGTATACGACAAAAACTATTTCGACAGACCGGCCATTATCACATGGCCGCAGCAACAGCAGCAGCTAATAGTACCAATACACTAATGCAGGCTGTTATAAATTCAACACCACCGCCAAGTAAAAGCGGTGCCATAGTCATGTTAGCTCCTAAGACGCAAGCACTTCCGGTCGATATGAAACGTAAACGATTGCAACGTTTAGATGCTCTTAAAGTACCGACCATGGTGCGTATGGGTTCTGCCCCATAGACTATACACGCACAAAACTCATACGTCTAGGTGATCAGTTCACGATGCTCTCGAAATATACACCATGGTGCGTATTGTTTCTGTCCCATACATGCACAAAACTCATACGACTAGGTGATCACATTCACATTGAAAATTTAAAACAATTATACGCCCCAAGGTATGATAGGGGGAAACAACGAAAAATCAAATAGAGAGACAAAGAAACAAAAATGTGAAAATTAAATAATTGGAAATTCCTAAGTTAAATATATCGAAGAGCAACGAGAGTTCGTTTACTTTCATCCGCCTATTGGTCTGTTATTCTCAACGAGTATAATATTTTTTAATTAAATATTAGAATTTAAAATAAATACAAAACAATTTAAGAAATAATCGCGTGTGATTTGAAATTAAATGACGGTGGATCTATAACTTTGGAACAATCTGTAAACGTTTGTGATATTTTCGCTTTATTCTTCAATAACTATAATTTAGATCTATAAAACAATAAATAATTTCCGCTCCATATCGAAGCTAAAGCATTAGATCCACCGCGCACCAGCGAAAAAATTTGGAAGTTTTTCTAAAGGCTCACTAACTTTGATAAAGCACAGTTCGCGAAAAGATGTCTTGCCAAAGTGTTCTTTATTTTAACTACACATCCGGCAAGTTCTTTAATTAAATTTTTTAAACTCGCTTGTTTCCCTCTAATTTTAACTGATGTACATTTATACCTTTTTTTTATCAAAATAGCAATCTAAGAAAAACAAACAAAGAGAATTAACAAATATGGTGCCAAGTTATTAAATTTTTCGAAAAAGAGGCTGAAATCCATGTTAGCGTAAATTGTGAACATTTTTGAAAATATTTGACGGTCAAACCACCATTTAGACTCAAGGCGTCTCACACATGACAAGAAAAAAAAATCTGGTTCAGATGCACCGAAATTAATTGATCCAATTAAATGTTTAAGTTGAAGATGTATTCCAATTTCTAATTGATCAATTTAAAAATTTAATTGATCCCATTCTAAAAAATTAATTCGAGTAGCTTAATTAATTTTTGCTGGAGTTCCATGCTTGCCTTCAATTAGAATAATTTTTGTTAATAAGTCAATTTTAATGACTGGTTATTTATATCAATGTAGACTTATAAAAAATGTTCGTGAAAATGAACAAATTCCGTTTGCATGTAATGCGTTGTCCATAAGGACTCGCAAAAATAATTCAATTGTAAAATTAAAATATCATGCATTTTGGACGTATAATCGGTTCTGCTTTCGGTATCAGGCTACTATGAAAAAATAAACTGTTGTTCTGTGTTAGAATGCAATTAAAAAACATTAAAGAAAATTTTAAAATTATTTGGCCAAAATACCGCCCAAAGTTTTCAATAGCACACAACAGAAAAAAAAAACAGAAAAAAATATTTGTTCAATTAAAAAGTTGAAGTTGAAGAAAAATTTAAATTACATTAAACTAATTGATAACATTAAATTAATCAAGGTGAACATTAAATTAATTAAGTCAAAATTGATGTTTTTTTAATTCTTAATTAAAAAATTAATTGATAAATTAACTTTTTAATCAAAACTCGAAGACAAGTCAGTAAAAGAATTGTGATGATTTTTTTCCAATTTTTTTATTAAAGAATTTATTTCAAACAATCAAAACTAACAAACACAAATTCACATTAAGAAAGTAAATGAAAAATAGCTAAGTTTTAATTAAGAAAATTTTATTGAGGTTTTTCAATCAACATTAAGTTAAATTTTTAATGACATCAAATTAAGAATTAGAATTTGCCCTCATGAAATAATTATTTTTTTATGCCCCAAATTAAAATCTGCGCATTTCGAGACTATAATTTTCGTTATGAAGACCATTCAATTAAAAAAAATTGATCAATTAATTTCGTATTGAATCAGGAAAAAAATAGTTTGTGTGCATCAAACTAAAACGCTAAATTCGAATTTACACTCTAAAAGCTTAAAATTGCAATGCGCTGTTGAAAATGGTCGAAACATCCGTCCTATGACCAACCACCACAGAACAAAACAATTTCAAACGTAATTTTTCCAATTACAGTCTAATTTGCAGTTTTAAAAAATTATTCAATAATTACATCTGATTGAATTCACAAAGTTTTTAATATTGAAACCAAAAATCAATCAACCCAAAATTAATCAGTAATTTATATTAATTTTTAGATCCGGATCTAATTATTTTTTCATTTCGTTATTGAAGTATATATTCAATTTAAAAAAAGTCTATGTTGTTAATTAATTTTTTTCGTGATTAAATAAGAATTTTTTCTGGCTATGTTGAATTCCATCGCCGTCCTGCGCCAATTTTGCAGCTAGCTTCCGGATTCATCAAGAAAAAATTTCGGCTACTTTTTTTGGCGACATTTTTTTTTTGGGCACTCGAGTACGTCTCCAGGAGGAAGGGTTTTGTATTCATTTATTTTTAATAAAATATACTAGATATATTTTTAAATTTATATCACATAGACGGTCATTGCCCAATTCGAAGGTTGCTTTTATCCGGTCCCGCGATAACACTAAATCTTCCCGATTTAAAACGTCTGCGGACATCCAATTCACCAAAGAATTGGATAGTTAGCCGCAAAATGCGCTGTATACAAAGTAGCCGCATCGGTCTGATGTATTATATATCTCGATTCTTACCATTTAACTTTATTTAGTTAAATTTTCCGTAAAATGTTACAAAATTTCCTTATTTTATTTTTTTTTTTTTTATAATGCCACATAAACGAATAAACGACCAAAAACTTTAATAAAGCTTTGAAGTAGAAAGAATTTTACTAAATTCGAAATTAATATCATATTTTTCTAAAACGAGTGAAATCTCACCTGAAAATGCCATTTGCATAAGTTTCTAAACATGAGTAGCATTTTACTTAAATTGTGCCTGCTTTAATTGAAAGCTTTGTATAATTACTAAAACATTTTTAGCCATCTTTTATTATTTACCTCCATCATAGGAATGGCGGTATATTAACTGTCATTCCCGGTTGCTAACACCATGAAAATATTTGCTCTAAGACCCCATAACCAGTATATATATCTGGGCGTTGATGAATTCTGAGTCGATCGCTGAAGCATGTCCGCTGCCGTCCGTCCGCTCTGGTTGAATCACCGCTAACTTTCCGAACGAAACAAGCTATCGACTTGGAAACTTGGCACGTTCAAGTCGCATAGTTGTTCCACTCGATGTAGCGTCAGATGGTCCATTGAAAATGGCCATATTCGTCCACTTTTACGTATAAGCCCCCATAAATGTTAGCTTGTGGAGCTCGTAACAGAAGCATATTTCATCCCGAATCCGGCTGAAAATTTTGGTACATGCGTGTTGTATATGGCTCTCTAACAAACCGTGCAAAAAATTTGGTCCACATCGGCCATAATCATATATATAGGAACCCACATATTAAAACGATTCCCCAGATTTGCTGCGGAGCCTAAAGCAGAAGCAAATTTCATCCCCGATCCCGGCTTGAAATTAGGTACATGTTTGGTATTATGCGTCTCTAACAACCATGCCCCAAAAAAATTGCCGTTCACATCGCTCCCATATATATATTAGCCCCCATCATTACAACCGCCATCCCCAGCATTTGGCTTGCGGAGCCTCAAAGAGAAGAAAATTTCATCCGATCCGGCTGGAAATTTGGACCATGATGTGGATATGATGGTTCCTCAATCAACCATGCAAAAATTGGTTGCCATATCCGTTCCTTAATTATATATAGCCCCATATTAAACCGATCCCCAATCTGGCTTGTGGAGTCCTCGTAGGAGAAGCCATACTTTCATCCGATCCGGCTAAATTTGGCTACAATCATGTGTTGTATATTGCGTCTCTAACAACCGCTGCAAAAAAATTGCATCCCAGATTTGCTGCCGGAGCCTCAAAGAGAAGAAAATTTCATCGATTCCGGCTGGGAATTTGGTACACTTGCATGCTTCACCTATATTGGTCTCTTAACAACCATGCAAAAATTCGTCCCATCATCGGTCCTTAATTAAATATATAGCCCCATATAAACGATCCCAGATTGGCTGTGCGAGCCTCTAGGAGAAGCATATTTCATCCGATCCGGCTGAAATTGGTACATGCGTGTTGCTATATGGTCTCTAACAACCGCTGCAAACAAATTGTTCCCACATCGGTCCCATAATTAATATATAGCCCCATATAAAACCATCCCAGCATTTGGCTTGCCGTGAAGTAAAATTTTCATGCGCGATCCGGCTGAAATTTGGACAAAATGACTGTTAGTATATGGTCTCTACAAAACCATGCAGAAATTTGGTCACATCGGTTTCCATATCTTATATATAGACCCCCCATATAAAACCGATCTCCAGATTTGCGGTTCGCGAAGCCTCAAAGAGCGAGCAAATGCCCAATCCGCATCGGCTGAAATTTGGTACATTGTATTAGGTATATGCGTCTCTAACAACCGTGCAAAAATTGGTCCACATCCGGTCCCATAATTATATATGGCGCCCAGATAAAACCGATCCCCAGATTTGGCGTTGTAATTTAGGAACATGTCCTTGTAGTTATTTATATGCATCTTTAATACAACCGTGCCAGAATTGGTCCATATCTGGTCCATATATGTATATATAGCCCCATATAAAACCATTCTCCAGATTTGACCTCCGGAGCTCCTGAGAGGCGCACAAATTCATCCCGATAAAGGCGGTCAAATTAGCCACGTGTTGTGTCTTAGTTATTTATGGCTCGCTAACAGAACCATACCAAAATTGGTCAATCCACATACAAAAATTGGTTCCAATTCTTGGTATGGTTGTTTTACACCATATACTAAGCACACGTGCCCTAAGTTTGAACCCCGGATCGAATGAATTTTGGCGGCTTCAAGAGGCTCGGATGGTCAAACTCTGGAGAAGGTTTGTATGATGCGGGCTATATATTAATTACTGACCGGATCATGCGACCCAATTCATGGCACGGTTGTTAAAATCATATACTTAACCAGCCATGTTTTCCAAATTACAACCTCCGAAATCTGGATAGAATCGTTTATACCTCGGGCCCATATTTATAATTTGACCGATGGTTCGGACCAATTTTTGCTACGGTGTAGAGACGCATATACCAATACCACGTGTACCGAAATTTCAGCCGTCGGTCGCCTTGGCATCATTGCAATTTGCATCCTCTTGACCGGTCTTCGGCAAGGCCAAATCTGGAGATCGGTTTATATTTGGCGGTCGTATATATAAAGTTATGACCCGATTGTGGACCATACTTTTTGCTCATGGTTTGTACGAGACCCATATACCAACATCACTGTATCCAAAATTTCAGCCGGATCGATTCTGAAATTTACTTCACCGCCAAGCCAAATCTCGGGGATCGTTTTATGGGCGCGGCTATATATAATTATGGCCGATGCTGTACCAATTTTGCACGTTGTTAGAGACCATATACCAACACCATGCTTATCCAAAATTCAGCCGCGGATCGGATGGAAATATGCTTCTTCCTAAAGCAGGCTCCACAAGCCATAATATCTGGGGATCGGTTTTATAATTGGGGGCTATATATAGATTAAGGACCGATATGGGGACCAATTTTTGCATGGGTTTTTTTTTAGAGGAACCATATATCGAACCATTTCATGTACCAAATTTTCCAGCCGGGATCGCGATTATGAAACTTTCTTCTTCTTAAGGCTCCGGGGCAAGCCACAATCTGGGCCATCAATTTATGCCACGGCTTTTATTTAGAAAAACCAGAATCCTTCCTATATCCTCAATCATCAACTGTTTACCAAATGTTAATTTTCAAATTCCGGATTTCGGGATAATATTATCACTTTCTGGCGCTTAAACTCTTTCCAAGCCATAATCTTTCTGAATGTCAGGTCAATAAATATGTTGGCAATTAATATAAAGAA
>PGFW01033826.1:5508-17104 GCA_003123925.1 Haematobia irritans | reverse complement strand
TTTTAGCATTACATAAACATACATACTAGATTTTAACTTAACAGCTTGTTGGTCAATTTAATTCGGTGTAAGAGTGAAAAAACGAAATTAAATGGTTATTCTAAACGGATTATCGTTATAGAAGAAAACTTTAATTATTGTTAATAATATATAGAGTTATAAACTTTATATACATATATAAAGTTTCCTTTAAACTCTTTTTTCAATTGTGGTAAATTATTAATTCTAAATACTAGTAGAATCAGAAATAAAAAAACCAACATTCATAATTTTTGTTTTTCGGTATGCAACTATTGTGTCTTTTGTCATTCTTTGTAGGAAAGTTAAGTATTATTTTTTTGTATGTATCGTGGTAGACTAATTGTCGTATAAATGAAAAGCTGAAGCAAAACGAAAAATTTTATGGAAGAATCGAAAAAAAGAAAACAAATTTACATTGAATAATATTTAAAATATGCAATAATGAACTAAGGATTTATCACGAAATTGTATATGCATACGCAAAAATTGTGTGAATTTTATTTTATGGCCCAAAACACGAATTAATTCATTATATGAATGTTTATCATATAGTCGATACAGTTTTATGTTAGTAAGAGTATCGATCGAGTTCGCGCTTGATGACTTAAGAATGACAATATTTCATTCGAAAAAAGCTTTTCACGACTCAATAAAACTAAAATCCAACGAATCACGTAACTGCGTAACGTAAACTGGCCTGCCGTGTTTCAAAGTCTCACCGCATGTACAGCCACACAGCACACATTCTTTACACCTCTCAAAAAGTTTAGCTTGTTCTGACTCAACACGTGAGAAAACTTTTTGGAATTTCTGAATCGAAGAAAAATGTTAAACAGCTGATTTTGTTTTGGCAATAACATTTTATTTGCAGACAGGAACCAATAAAAATAAACCTTATTTTAAAGGAGAAGTTACAGTAGAATTTGAAAAAAAAGAAAAAAAAAAACAAGTAAGTAAAGCAGAAAGTCGGGCGGGGCCGACTATGATCATTACCCTAAACCAAACCAATTACAGAAGTTAGTAATCATAAAGAGCATTTGTGGGGTAACATATAGGTCTGGGAAATAAACGCGCCAGTTGCATATTTCAAGAAAAAATTAAGGGGTACAATGTCTATGGGTGCTTTGTGTCAATCTGACTAATTGCTCCATAGTCAATGTTGCCAAGGGAAAATGTTCGGTTTTACCCTAGCAAAGGACAAAAAAGTTCAATACTTTCCACATAATTCACAAACAATTTTCCGCTACTATATTTTTTTACGTATAAATTTAAAAAAAAATTACAAAACAAAGGAAAATGGTTTCTAAGTACTTTATTTATCTTAAAACATGAAATATGCAACGTATATAACCTAAGAAATATAAATTTGTAATTACCACCCGTAGACGGTGTGTGCCACAGTTGGTTAGAATTCTTAAACGCCAAATTAGTAATCTTTTTTGTTAAATTGTTGCTATTAATAAAAAAGATAAAATTTTGGGAAAAAGTTTCTATAAAACAAATTTTTTGTGAGGAAATTTTTCCTATAGAAAATAAATTTTGACAATATTCTATAAGAAATAAAATTTTGAGAAATTCCACAGAAATAAAATTTTGCGAAAAATTTTTAATAGAAAAATAATATTTGTGAAAAAAATTTCTATAGAAATACAATTTTGACAAAAATGTTCTAAATAGAATAAAATGTTGACAAAAATTTTCTAACAGAAATAAAGTTTACGGCAAACACATTGTTAAAGATTCAAGCCTTGTCGGCTTCTAAATTTCATCCTCTAAAGAGGCCCACCAAAATGGTAAAAAAATTAATACAAAAATTGTGTTGAGTGAAAATGTCCTACATTGTGACCCTAACGTCCAACAAGACGCTTAAATATTAGAAAAACCTACTATAGGGAATTTCCCCTAACTTCAGGCAACAACTGGCTGGTGATATTGCACCTACGGAGTTAGTATGGCCACTTAATATTGAAGCGCGCATTATTAAAAAAAGAGAATTCGTTAAATTAGTGTGGGTAGATAAAATTACAAATTTGTAAAAATCGAGCAAATATTCTTATGTAAGAACTAACAAGTAAGCGTATAAGTGACGAATCCGGCTAGTACATCAAAATTTGAGTAACATTGTAATGGAACTATGGCCAAAATTTGGGAAAATCCGAGGGCGATACAGTATATGATGGAAGTTTCTATATCTAAATCTGAACCAATTTGCATAATATTTTGCGGGTTTGATTACATACCACAAAAAGGTTACCTTGTGCAAGATTTTGAGTAGATCAGTTAAGAAATGAGGCGCTGTTATGGTCAAACATAAAGTTTATTAGGGGCGAATTTTTAAAAATCGGGGTAATACATATATGGGAGCTATTATGCTATCATCTGAACCGAATTTCGATGAAAATTTTGCACATATAGTTAAGTACTATAGAGGAAGGATCTAGCCAACTTTTTAGTAAGATCAGGTTAAATAAATAAGGGTTCTATGGCAAATTTGGGAAAAATCGGGCTATACATATATGGGAGCTATATCTAAAATCTAGACCCGATTTCGATGATGTTTTTGCAACTATTATGTGCTGTAGAAGACTACATTTAGCCCAAATTGGGTAAGATCGGTTGATAAATAAGGTTTGTATGGCCAAAATTTCAGAAAAATCGACGGTAATACATATTATAATGGGAGCATATAGGCTAAATCTGACGCGATTTCGATGATTTTTTGCACATATTTAGTTAGTGGACTTATAAGAAAGATTATAATTTAGCTCAACTTTGAGTAAAAGATCGGTTGATAAATAAAGGTTTTTGTGGCCAAAATTTGGAAAATCAGGGCGAATACATATATATGAAAGCTATATCTAAATCTGAACCGATTATTGGATGAAAAATTATTAACCATGACTTGAAGGGCGATGGAAAATATTACGACCTTTTGCAAATTTGGTGACGATACCGTTGGAAAAAAAGCGGCAAACGTGACCCCATTTGTTTCCGGAATCGGACGAATAACATATATATGGGAAGCTATAATCTTATAATTTGATCCGAATTTCTTGCCAATTCAAATAGCGCTTCGTCCTTGGTGCCGCCAAAAAAATCCCTCTACGCAAATTTTCATACAAAAATCGGTTAATAATTGCAGACCGGAATCCTTGTGAACAACAAATACATGGACAGGACGGACGGGACGGACACCAACGTGCTAGATCCGACTCAGGAGGTGATTACGAGTCGATCGGTAATATTAATTTTATGGGTCTAAAATCAGATATTTCTGTGTAGCACATTTTTGGCCGATCAAAACCTTATTAATACCCTGACCCACTATGTGGTTTAGCGGTATAACAATCCCTAATTAGAAGAATTTTCGTCTTCAAAATTTAGACTAATAAGAAATATGGATTGGCCGACACTGAAACATATTTATCGTCAGGGGGCTAATCACGGCATTCGATATCGAGAAACTTTGATCGAAATCTAAAATTTTCGGATGCACGGGAGTTTTTTTGATAAAACAAAATTTTTTTCGAATTGGTAAAATTGCAATACGTAAACATTTTTCACTTTTTTGTTACATTGTTTTCGCATATAGGAATAGTAAATATTTTATTTCAAGTTCGAAATTGTTGGCAATTTGTAGTAAAGATTTTACATATAATGAGAACATATTTTGAATATTTAGGACTAATACAAAACTCTCAATAAAAGTTTTAAAAACAAAAATTGGTCCAATAGTCGAGTTTTCGGGAGCGAGCATCCTAGCTTGATAAAGAACGCAATAATATAAAGTGGCAACATGCCAAGATCGAGATCCAAGAGATTGTGATCATATACGCAATTACCCTACCATTCCGTGACAATCATAACACTTCTGAAACCAATTTGTAAGAAATAGTGAAATGATGAAGGCTTCCACTTGGCAAAAGTTTTTAAGACGTTCAGAGAATTGTAAACGATAGAAATTGACGTTTGACATTATTTTCCTATTTGAACGCCTCCTTCGTCCAGCCGAAAATCGTCCATACGTGACTTTTCTAAACAGTGCAACACCATTTCCAACCAACCAATGTACTTTTACCAACAAAACAAATGTGCACTTATATTCTTATATTCTCGCCGAATTCTTTATATTCATCTCATCAAATTGCCGTATCTAGATAGATTTTTAACCAGGGGGGGCTAATAGCCGCGCCGCTATCTTATATCTACAGTAACAATATACCAATGGAAAATCATATATAGGTTTTCCACATTCTAGGGGGGGGGCTACTTTTTTTCTGGAGGGGCCAAGCCTGTCCCCAGAGGCCCCCCCCTTAACTACGCTTATGCACTCATCCTCCAATTAGGAAGGAATTGCGGGACGAATGTAATAAAGAGATATGCGGTGCCATTGAACATATAATGGCAATAGCAATTTACTTTTTAGCTATGAAATCTTCAAATATGTGGTTTTTCTAAAAATTCTATTTGTTGCGGCTAACTTAATTTTGTCATTTCATTTGTTGCTGCTTCGTTTCTTGGGCTGTTGGCAATGCTAGAAGAAATTGCATCGAAATTTCGATATCGAATGCCCATGATCCAAAACTTTTAATCGTATCGACAATTTTTTGACGATAGCGATTAAGGAAAATTCGATAAATCGTCACGATATCATTGGCGTCGTTCTAAATTGATCTAATAAAGCACCTAATTAGTTGGCAATGATGAGAAAAACTTTCTTGTAGTAACTTGGCGTCGAACAACTTCTCAATAGTGACGGCGCTTTTTGCAACGAGTTTTTGAATGTCGTACTAGACGATTGTTTTCGACGTGGTTGGGGAAGATATCTCAGTAGTGCGTCAAAATTCAAAAAATGTTGCCAAGGCATATCTCTTTTTACAATTCTTCAGATTCCTTCCTAATATGAGGTACTGAATGGATATAAAATAATTCGCCGACAAATAAGGAATAAAAGTGCACCATTTTGCCAAGCTAAGGATGACCTCGCTCCGCCAAACTCGACTATGACCAAATTTTTGTTTAACTTTTAATTGGAAGTTGCATGTGGAGTCCATAAGTATTCGCAACAATATGGTTCCATTGTAAATTGTAAATATTACTTTACAGGAAGTTAGCATACAATCCAGAAAAAAAAGCGTCGCCATAGAAGTAGATGAAAAAGTGTTCATTTTTGGATCCGGAAGGTTGAAAAATTGGCAGGAGAAAAAAGCGATGAATTCAACAATGGCTTGTCATAGGACAGATTAATCATTCAAAACCGTCGAAACGGAACGGAACGTGTTTTTTTTTAATAGCGGATACAAATCATCGTAATAAAGTACCTAACTACGAATTTCAAAGCTGTGGTGGGATTATTAGTTGGCCAACCATGCAAAGAAAATTCAAAAGACATCCACTGGGGTTTGCTTAACTTCAGGGCCCAGTGGAGTACGGGTATCCGACCTGAGTTTATAAGATTTGGGAAATGACCAAAGAGTTAGGCCCCGGAAAAAAAAAAAAAATTAGTGCGACCTGTTAGACCGGGTCGACAGGTGGAGAACACTAATTGACAAAGTCGAACCTTTTCCAAAGGGTAACGGCATCAAAAATGGAGGATAAATACCCTTACGAACTAGAGATTCAAGGAACGCAGAAATGCTTTGTTTTATTCCTAAGAAATTAGGACTCAGTCGAACCCCAAGCACGGTTGTCCCGGCTAAACAAAGCGGATTCTTAAAATGGCTCAAGGGAAATTCTTGAGGTCTGAAAAAGAGGAACAACGATCACGCGGATGAGCCGCCATCCTCTAAAAAAGGGATCATACGATCGTTGCCGCTCAGTTGCTAAGACAGTCCTTGTGATGGCTTATCATGTAAATAAAAGAGGCATTGACGGTACACCCCAGAAAAAACAAATTCGTTGCCTCAACCGAATAATTTCACACGCGAAAGAGGGTGTTCCATCAACTATCAATAGATATTCTGGATCAGACACAACTAAAATTTGGCAATTGTAAACTACACATGGTATGTATGTTGGGGATCAACTTGGTGCATTGGGTTGTCGCAAAATTTCAATATTAATTGTTGTTGTATTGTTGGCGTGCAACCGCCCTCGGATTTTCTTTACTATTATCGCTAAACAAATTCCAAATATCAAATGAAAGGCAAGATTATAATTGAAGATTTTTATTAAATTTATTACAGAATTTAGCAATCAATAATAAACTACGAAAATAAATACAACAAAGGCTTTTGATCTACCATATATGTGAGACAATTTAACATTACAATTTTAAAGCAAATTTTTATAGGTAATGTTTGCTATAAGCCCAATGACAGATGGTTATTAGGTTGCAATATGTGGTCAAACTACAAGAACTTAATTCAAATATAATGACTTGCCAGAAATTTCTTCCTTAAGCCTCTCAGATATAATACAGAATCGACTTAGAACTCTTCCTGTAATTTCTTAATACAATAAAAAAAGCTCGCATTGCCGTACCAAAAGTATTCTGTCGTTTGTTGGTGTAGTGAAGGGCCTGTAATATTTTATGGAGGAACTGAATTTTGAAGTAATATTCTCTGTTTTACTATAATCCAAGTGGCGCTACTTCATACGGCGATGAAGGCAACTTCTTTTCTGGATGGGATAAACTTATTCAATGTATTGCGGACTAATTATCAAGTAATGTTGTGGGATCGCCCGTTTGCAAATTTTGATAGCGTCAATAAAACCATTGTACCATGTCGATGTTGATATAAATGATTTATTTGTTGCAACAAACTACGACTACCTTACGACCCGTCCTATAGGATATGAACTAAGATTCTATGTTGGGAGTATACTCATGACTTTTTGATTGATACCAAACCATTTGTTGATTGCCCATGAAGTAGGTCTCATATGCTGGTGGTTTAGCTCCAAACAATTTTATGCAGCTTAAAAACCAAATTTATGCGGCCATTTGATTATTGTACCAAATTGAATGGTTTATGGGAATTTCGTTTTTGATCCTGTAACTTTGTTAATGGTCGTGTTGAATGTATAATGGTGGAAAATAATCAAAAACATTGTTCTTAGTAGACAAAAAATAAGTTTACTGACAGACATCATTTCCTCATTGTAAAATTATCGAATTGGCAAATCTAAAGCCATTTTCTACTGGGTGTATGGTTTCCAAAGCAAAAAATGGGGGAAAATTGAGAATGTTTTTGTCTGTGCGTCTACTCAAACACGGTGCTGGAAAAAGTTTCCGCGGCCCAGAAGATCCTCGACACCGAAAGAGGCCTGGTTTGGTATCAAAGACGAATCTTAAAAAGACTAGTCCGCATTGAGGGCAAGGAGGGTCTATAAGAAATGTTTTAAAGCATGCTCTGACCCACACTAATTGATGAAGTCTGGGAAGAGCTGCATCTAGAGGGGTTAGTCGAGAAGGAAAGACATACCGGCTAGACCTAGAGCACAATGCGTGTTAATACCGCTGCAAACCCTCCTGAACGGCTGAATCTATTTTAAATAGAACTGAAACAATGCAGATCCAGATACTATACCAGACAGGCTGAATTGGAAAGGTGTGGCGTTTTGGATGAAGTGGATGGACCAGCACGGGGCAATGCAGTGTTTATATTAGAACACCTCAGGTGCTTTGTACATCTAGCAAAGTCCTCAAGGCGCGTGTATAGTTATGGGCTTGGTCATTGATATACAAAAGTGAAGGTATATAAAAAACGATCAGCCTAATGGATAGTATCGAAAAATGCGACAAAGCCTTCTGTTCTGAATACAAGAAAATAAGCGGATCCTCATGCGAAGTCGAGGAGATTACAAAAAAGATGCAGGCTTCGGATAGTCACCGTATGCAAGAGAGGGCATTATATTGCTCAAAATAAATGACAAGTTTAACTTAGTTTAGAAGACATTTAATAAGGATACATACAAAATATAAATTGTTGATTTGCAATAGTATTATACTTTTAGTAAGAGCTTATTATCGGTTTTGCAGCAATGCATTATAGTTTTTGGATATAATTATTCTTGGTAATTGTAAAACATTTTTATTTACATTTTAAAATGCATGGCTTAGGCGTAAATTATTATTGGAAAGTTTAATTTTACCATTTCCCATTCTGAATTGAAGATTACATATGTCAAAACATTTAGGGCTTAAAATTGTATACCCGACGAAAATAAATGAAGACATTTAAAAATAAAAAATGGTTTGTTGCTATCGAAAAATTATATTTAACACACGAAAGTACTAACCAAACAGCTAAAGCTTAACTATGCTACCACCTAAAGTTTATTTTAGATCAACCCCACAATTGAGTATAATTTAATTTAATTAATTAATTGAATTGAATTGAGTTTAATTTATTTTATTTTAATTTTAATTAAGTTAAATTTTAATTTAATTGAGTATTAATTGTAATTTAAATTTAATTTAATTAATTTTAATTAATTTAATTTAATTTAATTTAATTTAATTTAATTTATTTAATTTAATTTAATTTAATTTAATTAATTTAAGTTATTTAATTTTAATTTAATTTAATTTAATTTAATTTAATTTAATGTTTAATTTAATTTAATTTCTAATTTAATTTTAATTTTAATTTAATTTAATTTAATTTAATTTTTAATTTATTTAATTTAATTTATTTAATTTAATTTAATTTAATTTAATTTAATTTAATTTTAATTTAATTTAATTTTAATTTAATTTAATTTAATTTTAATTTAATTTAATTTAATTTAATTTAATTTTTAATTTTTAATTTAATTTATTATTAATTTAATTTAATTTAATTTAATTTAATTTAATTATAATTTTAATTTAATTTAATTTAATTTAATTTAATTTAATTAATGGAATTCAACTGAATTCCACTGAATTTAGTTTAATAAATTTATTTTTTTTATTTCAATAAATTTTGTATATTTTTAATTTAAATTTAAGGGCGTTTTCGTTTCCCAAAAAATATGTTGCCTTGGTGTTACACTACTTTTCCCCTCATTGCATTTTCGGCCCTCATGATAATTGTCATTCGAATAAGTTTTTTGTTAATTCATAATATGTGAGGGATTCAGAACCCAAAACCTAATTGATTGTGTCCTTGATGTTTGCAATCAATTCTGAGAGTGTTACACGTTTATTCCAACCGAAATCGCCATAAATTTATCTCTCATGTTCCGATAATTGGTATCGCAAGTAGAGCTGCAAAACTTCGATAGCACTATCGATAGTTTTATTTTTAAGGGTTACTATCGATATTTATTTTCCGATAGCGATACTATCGAAGAAACCCAGATCGCTATAAAAATATTGGCAATGCTATATACTGAAGTAGGTAAAAAATAAAACAAAATTGGAAAATTCTAATTTATTTTAATGTCTGTCTTACTTCTTTAAAAAGAGACTTTTTTCCCAAAAATGTACGGCTTTGAATGAAATGGATTTCCTTTTCATTTATTTTGTAGCAAATTTTTATTCATACAATAGATACTGGTCCTCAAGACTTAAAACCACGACAAAAATTCAGAACTGTAAAAATATTCTTGATTACGTTTAAGTTGCAATTCACCTTATTCCTGAAGTCGCCCTCCTCTCGCCGTCGCTTTTTTAAGTTGCTGTGCTTTATGTCTCGCTCAATTCATCGTGTATTTCCTTGTGAAGTTGGCGACGGCGAGAGCGGACGATTACTTTTTGTACCAATTACAATACTCGTAATAAAAGGCCGATATTATCACTAGAAAATCAATCAGCTGATGTGCAAAAAGAATTTTATTTTTTTCGGTTTAAAATATTTTTATTCTGACGCCAATTCTGGTCGGCAAATCAAAGAAAAAAAATTTTAATTGACGCGGGAAAAAAATTGGATATATATTCAAGGACAGTAAAAGCTTCCAAAACTATAAAAAATGGCGACGACGTGAGATCAATGGCCAGCAAGGATCATCGTGAAAGAAAACAACAGCTGATAGCAAATAAATTTTTAATTTATTTGCTTTAAAAATAATTAAGATTTGACTCGGAATTGATGATTACAGTTATCATCTAAGTTTGGTGCTAAATAAAAATACATTGGCCTGAAAGGTTTCTATAAAAATCAATGAAAAATAAACACGTTTACTTTAATGTGTGCGTTTTCTTTTCTGATGATCGTGAAGTTGATGACACATAACTGCTATAGTATAACAGATCAATTTTGGTATAAATAGCAATTTTTATATCATAGATTCTGGATCGTGGTCAGCTCAGAACATGAGTTCCTTCAAAGAGTGAAACTGGAATAAATACTTAGAACAGCTATAGATTTTTATATAATAGTTACAGCTTTCTACCATTTGTTACAATTTGCTCTTTAAATGCAAAGGCATTGAACTACAAACCATTTTGTTCCAAATTTGGTTTTAAATCGTCTGGAGTCAGTTAAGTCATTCTTAATGGCCTGATTATCTTCCTAAACCCAAAAAAAAAGTGGAACCCACCGTGGGAAGAAAATGTAGGTTTATTTAGAAAATTTTTAACTAAAATAGTTTTTCTAATTCTGCAACATGTTACAAATAAGTTCATACTTTTTGTCAAAGTTGAAGAAAAAATGTTTTAAAACATAATTTAATTTTTTTCTGTTGTTTTAAGAAATTTTTTCATATGTTGAAAGAAAAAATTGTAGTTTTAAAATTGTTAAAAGTCCTGTTAGCGCTGCTACGAAGTTCGAAGATCTGCGTACATTTTTAGTAAAATTTACTCATTTGAGAGACTTATGAACTCAAATTTTAAGAAAATTCTGTCATTAGCGAAAATTATGAAACTTAATCTTATTTTTTAGCTACAAATTGGTGCACTATATCTTTATATACAACTTTTTATTTCTTGCGTTTTTAGTTCACGTCATTAAAGTAGCAACAAAATTATTAATAATAAGGACATTACTCATTATGTCATCCAACACAAAATAACTAAAATCAGGTTTATTAGTACCCCCTGTGAAACTTTTTCATTTATTCGAATTTTTTGATACCACTCTAATTCAATAAAAAAAAATTATTTTTCAATTGTCGATTAATAAAGTCTAAATAAAACTTCTTCAAAAAATTATATCACTAAACTCGTTTGCTGAGTAAAGATTTAAACGGCGCACAAAAAGCGGACGATAATTGGCGACACCAGGAATACCGAATTTTCGTCGATAGCAGAATATATCGACGAAACGAATACCACATTACTTGGCGACAGGACGAAAAGCGACGTGCGCAGGGTGACTTCAAGGAATAAGCGTGAGGCTATTTAATTTCCGAGTTTTAAGTTGGCCGTATTAAGTTCGAGTTTTAGCCCGCTAAAATCGTCATTTATTTCACGATTACTTTTTTTGCTTTAATATCATTTTAACTGAATAACAAACTTATGTCTGAAAATTTGCTTTGAGGATACTACCCCTCAAAGTTATATATGAAATCTGCCAGCAACAAATATGTATAATTTATATGACTTTTTAACTGTATTTAGTTTATCACTTCTAGCTGAAAATAGCTGGCTAAACCTCGAAAACTTAATACTCACCTTTAGCCGCCCTTAAATCGTTATCTCTCTCTT
>PGFW01033811.1:0-10644 GCA_003123925.1 Haematobia irritans | reverse complement strand
TCTAAAATATTTTCGATTGATAGTACATTCACCTAGTACATTCCTACCATAACACCATCCATTAAATATCTAATCGATTTTTGTGAATACTTGAGATCTTTAACCACTCAATAATGCCGTTCATTTTGTCAAATATAATCACTACTTTAATTTCATCATTATATTTGGCAATATCAGCCGGCATAAATATGTTATAAATGCTTGGTAGAATTAACTATATTAAAAAATAACCTCTTTGAGAACAACAAGTGGGAAATATACATTCGTATTATTATTTATTATCTTCTCCCCAAAATATATTAGTTTCTTAAAAAATTATAAAAAGACATACAACTCCCCAAGCACATTGTTAGCGCCATATGTAAAAAACCTATTCGATCTTGACCGAGTATTAGTATTTTGTACATTTACCCCTCGTAGAGCAATTTTGTGTTTTTTCTTACTCTTTCGATTTGGTTTTGCCACACAGTTCATTTAACTGTTTATTGGCAAATTTAAAAAAACCAGTAACACTGGCAACACAATATAAACCGCATACTACATAGCCCCATTAGTCGTTGACAAACTGTAAAGACCTTACCAGGTGTTACTAAGTTTATGCGATAAACGTAGAAAATACTTGTATGTTACGATGCTGGACTAATTAGAGACTGAGATTACATTTGTTGACACCTTATGTCATAGCCAACACATATTAACATATTTGTCTATTGTAATTAATTTTCCCTATTAAATCACGTGACCTTAGAAATGATTTGATTACTTACTCAACAAACAAAAGATATAAACTTCTTCAACTATTAGTTGTGAGATCATCGCACAATGGTGCGTATATAAAAAAAATGATATTAAAAATTTCCCTTTATGCGAACATTGCTACCCTGGACACTACAAATTTTTCTACATTTGCGGGATAGTTTTTCCGAACCTACCTTTCAACACAAAGAATGGAATATGATTAATTCACTTCATGTTTCAAGAGCATAATTATGACTTTTTCACCATAGGAACCATGTAACATGCTCGCGAACGGCATTGTTAACTATTTCTCGAAAATGTTTCTGATTTCGGTAATCATGATTTAGGCCAACATTGAAGAGACAACAGTACAATGTGAAAACATAGTTTGGGCGTGCCATCATATTCCTTTTCTGGGATGTTATAAGGACTCTGCAAATAGGAGGTGTTATTTTGCGCTTATCAAATAAACATTTAAAGTTTTTTGAGATTAACTTATGAGAAAATTTATTTCAGTAATTAAAAGGAAGGTATGTCTAGAACAAAACTGCCAATATTAAGCTAAAATCGCCACTATGACCACTCTTACAAGACATTATCCTTTTCATTGCCCAATTACATAAACCACACCGGAAAATATTCCTATCTCAATGATAGTCCCAAGAATTCTATCTCTAGAACGACGCAGTGCAATGCCGCCTTTCATACACAGGGTCGTGGGTTCAAATGTAATTTAGAAAAAAGTTTTTCAGCGGTGGCATTAACCATCTCAGTAATGCATAAGACATTTTTGGGTGAGAAACACACACACGTTTCGTACTCGCCATAAAAAGGACGGCGTCCCTTGTCACTTGAGCCTTAAACATAGAAACAGGCAGTACAATGAATAAGAGAGAAAATCACCACGCCGGTAATCGCAATAGACTGAATAGTCCAAGTGAGCCTGATAATATCCACCACGAAATATTGCACATATATTTCTAACCTAACATACTCGACTTTCGCCACAACCTGTATCCTTGACATAACCCCAAAGGAAGAGGTGTTCATTCCAAACACAACGTGTGGACCACATTGTAATCACAGTCTTTCTTAAAAACTTTGCTACGTTCAAAAAACAGTGATATCCACCAGGAAGGAAAATTTTGCCGTTAATTTAGAAAAATTGAACTAAAGCCTGTATACAAAAATATCACAATAATATAAGCAAAGTATTTTTAGAAATTTTTTGAAAAATTTATTAGACTAATTATAGTTTTTTCGCTTCTTTAAAGAAAATTTCGTAGTTTGACAGAGAGAAAATTGGCAGTTCAAAAATGGCAAAATTCTTTTGGCGCCATAGAAAGGTAAAAAAAAAATTATTAAAGACAAGGAAATCTTTCTTCCAAAACATAGTAATTTTTATGCAACTAAAATAGAATATTATGTTTCGGCTTCACCTTTTTGAGTTCACCGTCAACTAGCATCCCAACTCTGACCAGCTCACTTAATCATAGTCCACCATGTAGAGTCTTCCTCAACCAATACTCAATTGGTTAGTTGATGGGAGGCCACCGATCGGTGCAATGGTTAGCATTGCCCGCCTTGCATACCACAAGGTTCCGTGGCGTTTCCGAACGAGCTGTCGAGCCAAACACCAAAAAGTTTCAGCGGTGCGATTATTTTCCCACTCCAGTATATGCTGCGAGCAGATTTACTGAGTTTTCAAAGCTTCTGCTAAACCATAATGGTTTTAATCGCAATGTGGAACCGGTCCGTTCGGACACCGGCTATAAAAAGCGACGGTTTCCTTGTCATTGAGCTTACACTTACGAATCGGCCAGCACTCGGATGATAATGGAGAAAGTTTCACCACTGTGGCCATCGACAATCGACTGAATACGTCTATAAATGACCTTGAAATTTCCACTATACCTTAACCTAGTTGACGTATCCATTCGGAGGCTGGAAATGGGCTCATCACTCAAGCCATGACATCTCCAGATAAATTTCCCCATCTTCCATTTTCCATCTTCCATTTTGTTAGAGAACATATTTACATAATTCCAATTCATTGCATTCTTTTAATAACAAGGTGTTGTTCTCTTGTCAAATTATTAAAAAACGCTTCAGAAGTGAAATCCACCGAAAATATCGGCCGTGCCCTTCAAAAAAAAGCACCTTATTGTTGGAAAGCCGTATTATTATCGGCACCAAAGAACCCTTCAGATACTCTTTTAAAACTGCGCATCTTTTGTTACGATGTCATCAAAAATATCTCATTATCGCTGCAAAAGTCCAATCAAAATCATGACAGGCGACTCTCGAATAATATGACACTCGTTAATTTGAATTCTCTTGCATATATTTGAAGTCTTTTCCCGGGTCCCTTGTGCAAAAAAAAAAAAAACAATATCGAGTTTGACACTTTTATAATTTGAATGCCGTAGAATGGCATCTTTCTCGCCAACACTTCTAATTAATTTGACATTTCTGTTTTTATTTTTGAAGTCGGATTCCTTGGTTTAACGTTGACCATGCAAAGAAAAATGCCAACAATCTTATTGTTTTGGATAAATTGCAAAAAACGTGCCCATAATGAACCCATCCCTCCTGTTTAGTCCGATGCAACGATGCCTCGATAACGCCTGCGAAAAATGCTCAACCCTAAGATTCCCTTAAAAAAAACCTGTTTCAATAAAGTGCGTTTAGACAAACCGATAATTGAGCCTTAGCTTACTCAGAACAATCAATATTGTTCTGAGTACGGGACCCTGGGTGGGCACCTCTTTACCTCAACTTGTGGAGATTTTAAACAGGTTTCGAGGATGTTGCTTTTCAAGTTGATACCTGACATCGTATTTATAGAGTTCTTACTGATGCTGAACTTTAGATTTTGGACAAAAACAAGCGAAGGGAAAATGGAATACACAACCGCTGTAATCCAGTACACAGGAGCCGAGCAAGGAATCTATTAATAACCTACCGGCTCCACGCCCTATAGATTCTTACACAAGTGACTAATTCTATTAGCACTCATAAACAATAGAAAAATTCATTAGATAATGATAGATCGCACTAAACCTCAGAAGAAAGAGAACACATTTTTGTCGAAATAATATGAAGTAAAACTAATTTCCTGATTTATTAATAACTCTGTCTATTTTGGAACTTTTTCGCTGTTCTCTCTCCGATAAGTTTGAACTCTAATTATTTTGACAACACTTTGGAATTTGAACTTCTTTCTCTCTGTCCCTTGAATTCTTCAAATATTGAGCAGTCGACCTTTATAATATTTTTAAGAGAAAATGTATATTTTGAGAAACCTTCTCTTATGTAACCCTATTGTGCTATGTTAAATGATGTTTTTTACAATCTTATGTTCACAATTAACCCATTTTGTGTTATAGAATTTCGTCAAAAAGACTAACGGTTAATTAATTAGCAGATGGTTGGTAACATTGATCGTTTTTAGTATAGAATTGTTCAAATTAACGGTATTTAATTACAATATAATGCCAATACCAAAAATCCAAAATATTTAAGATTAGATTTTCGACAACATTTATATGACCTTGCTAATAACTGCACCACGGCGCCATGCACATCGCCTATTTGGTTCGGTGTCATGCTGCATATAAAACTACCAAAACCATGAATAACAGTTTTACGACCACGCCATATATAAATTAGCCATATAAACATTAGAATTTCTCAAAAGGAAATTGTAATACACTAGAAATGCTGACAAATAATGTTGTCGTTTTCGTTCGTTCTACTTGCTATTAACGGTAATATTATGGACATATTAATGAAAACAACGCTTAATAATAATCTCAAAATAAAATGCATGATTCTTATAGATATTAACAACTTGATTATTTCATTAATGTATGCTAGAAATAACGGGTATTGATATTCTTGCTATATTTAGGGGGGATTTTTATCGTTAAATAAATTAATTAATATTGTTTGTCATTACAATCAGTATTTTAAAATTGCCAAATAATGGTGAAACGTTATTTTGCGTTTAATTTTTTGAAAAAAGCTGTGTGACACGATTTTGAAAATGTATGCTAATTAAAAGATTAATAAATACCAATATTTGTTATTATTAATTGTACCGAACACCGCCCACTTTTAACTCGAATCTTGAGTAGTGAGTGTTTCCCTCCACTCTGCTTGGACGCACACCTACTCCCGTCACATGCCTCTGTGATCCCCTCGCTACCACACCCTCCACTCACCTCCTCTCCAAAATGACGCGCATGCGGTGCGCTGCGTGGTCCTTGGGACGACAACGGGGCGGGGGGCGGGGCCTGCTTGCGGTTCGCCACTCATAGTTCTATCCTTACAGCTTCGACATCTCCCACTCATTAAATACCATACGGGACAAGGCCGCGCTCACCCCGCTGAGCGCTATCGGCCAGTGACCACGGCCTGAGGCCAGTGACCACACCGCGCAAGCACGCCATAGGGTTACTTCCCACGATCTAAGGGAATGGCCAGCTTTTAGTTGTGATAGATAAGTATGGATAGAGCAAAGTTTCTCAGTTCACTGTTAGACGATACAATTAAATAGACCATAATTAAGAGGTTATGTGACGAGGCCTTTCCTTACGCTAGACTTGCGCACAAGCACTAATCTTATATAAGGACATGGGTCATTGTTATATAGTGGCCAGGCCCGACATTTTTCTTTATAAAAAAATTTGAAAGGGCGTCTTTAGTGCGATTTCTTTAGAATTTACGTACTATTCTCACAGTCCCTTTTTTTTCAGTTGAGTTGTGTTGAACTCTTTTCTCGTAATCTCATTGTAACTCACTTAATTTACGCTTGCTGTAACCAGAATGCTTCGCTTCCTTGTTTGACCCCTCATATGGGAGAAACCACTAGTGAGTAAAAAATGTTTTTTACAGTAGATTAAAATTTTGATTACAGGGGTCAGCGATAAAGTATATCATATTATTAGATGAGTATAAACCATTTTTTTGGCCGCGAGCCATAGCTATTCACCTGCGTGTAGGAGACCTACATTTAAGATTCGTGCTTCGGACAAACTCGTGTCACGGTTTGTTATCATTAGCTATTTACAAATTATATTCACGGCATCATGGTTTAGACCGTTATTTTTGGAGCTGTCCCTAATAACTGCGTTTGGGCACAAAGCTAGTCGAGATTATTCGATATACCACAATCATGAAAAGCGCCTATGTAGTAGCGTACTCTCCAATGTTCTCAAAGGATATGTTCCCAAATTATTTCATATTCAACGTTGAATTTACGGACCGAATTCATGCTTTTCAATTAATCGTCCTTTAACTGCTCCTCGCGTATCTGTGATGTAAATTTGTTCGGAATATCGATGAAAAACATTCGGCAAAGCATAGAATTGCTAATTTATCCAGATAAAGTGGAGCGTGATTTATGCTTATTCAAATTAATTTATCCCTGTTAGACTGCTCCTGACGCGTATCAGTATTGTACTTTTTGTTCTCGACAAATGTATTCACATAAAATAACAGAACTAGATATACCAATTAGTGCACGTATATCGTGTTTTTTGCTATCCGACATGTGCGCCTGGGAAAACACTAATCCGCATTGCTAGCGTTGTTTATCCCGGTACGAATTCTATTAAAGCAATCTCAACTCAGTAGATGCTAATCTACCAATCATTTGGAGACGATAAGATATAATGCAAACCATTTCAAATGGTACTACGCAGTGATTGCATGATTACTAAAGCCTCGACATTAATGCAATTTAAATGTCTTAGCCACTTTGTAGAATTTGTATACAAGGCCCATACTATGACCAAGCAGCTCCGTTTCGATTTGGCAGTCAGTCTGCGTTCAGCCGTTTTACCTATATTCGAACTCTGAAGAGTTGGTCACCACGTCCCTCCCCCTGGAGTGCAAAAACCTGCCCTAAGAGCGTAGCACTTGCAATCATCTTGATTGCAAAAGACCCCGATCACGTACATGCCAACGTGTGCGATATATTTTCTCGAAAATATTGTCTATTCTTGGTGCAACGAACTTATCTCACTTGTCCCTTCAACAGAATGCATGATTTCTTCATATCTTGATATAAAATCTCGATCATGTCTCCGACCTACTTAACAATTTCTGCATAGTATTGATTTTGATTTGCTCCCGCCCACTAGAGTACCTAGGAAAACACGTTTTCATATAGTAGCAGATTCTCGAATTCTTTAAGCTCTCAACTATTTATGCCCATTAGCTTTTATTACTGACCATTAAGTGATTCGGCTTTCCGTTCCACTATCTTGCCGGAACCTTCGACGGTCAACAGCTACCGCCTTTCTTGGTTTTAAGATGTGCAAGGAATTTCACTTGCCGACTATTATCTAGATGCATTTAATTAGAAGGTCGTATTGAAATATTTCAGAAACAAAATCTTGGACTGAATTAGAATCGGTTTTCAAAACTGTCTCACTAGCTATACCTGCGTAGAGATGGTAAATCGAGCATGTAATAATGTTCAAAATATACTGATTCTCTGCTTCCTTTATCCAGTTAGCCAGTATTATACAGATCAGTCCAAATGCTCAATATATACGTAGTCTATCATGGCATGGTTGGTGATGTTTGCTCTCCATGTTATCTCGTCAAGAGACCTTCAGGTCACTGAAAACAAAAGACAAAACTAATTATAGTGAGTGTGCATACAATTCTGATAATAGTATTTTTGAGAATGAAGTAGTGCATAATTAATGCAATAAATATAAGACTATGGAGTGACAGTCAGACAGAATAACCTACGTAGAGTTTATAAAGTACTGTATATAGCTCTCACTATTGGGAAGAATGTAACTCGAAGCCAGATCGTTCCACACAAGAAAATTTATAATCTTTATTGTGAAACGATTACACTCCTAGTGTGTACACCCAACCCGACTAATAATTAAACTGATATTACTCAAAATAAATCATTAAGGTGTAACAGGTTTTAAATATAGCGTGTTCTGTTCGAACAATAGCTTTCATACATATTCACATAAAGCACCTAATTCATGTTTATTTTTAATATTTTCGAAACAAACGGGTCCGCTTAAGAAAATTATATACACAATGAATTTTGTGTTATATTTATACTAAATTTGATATTACTATATGTGTCTTACTGTTTACAAAAAGTAGGAAATCCCGTCATAACATAAAGCCGGCTCTCTAATTTGAGTGCTTTGGATATTTGTTATACACCTGGCATAATTTAACCTAGTGTACAAAAACTTAAATTTGCACTACCTGAGAAAATAGAGTGTATCTCTCAAAAGTGATAGGATATGATTTGATTGTTTAAAATTATCTCAGGATGCGACCAATATTAAAAATAGAGCGACTAAAGCATAAGTTTTCTTTGCAGAGAAAGGGAAGTGTAATACAGCAAGAGAAGATGTGATAAATGCTAAACTCGTGTCGTGTGCGAGACGACAATATTTCGTCCACTTTTTAAGAACATAATCACAATAGCCTGTTAAATCCACCGCCATTTCATGACTCGACACAGTGATATTATAAGCGATCTTAATGACAATAATTAAAGCATTCGCATCACGTTTTCCCCAAATATAGAACTACTGTATATAAGATAGAAAAATCCAGTGCACGTATTGACATAGTAAGTAAAATGGTGTAGATATTATGTAATATAAAGACATGATTGTAAAAATAATGAAATAAAATTGAAATGTTTTATTTTAAATATTTAAGCTCAAACAAATTGTCAAAGAAACGGCATTTTATAATTATAGTAAAGTTACAAATCTACATCTTTGATTCAAATAATTACATTTTGAACGTGACTGTTAAAAATGTCTTTAAAATATCAATTTTTATGTCGACGCAATTCAGCAAATCCAAGACGATTAAAGCAGATTGTAAGAAAAAGTTGCTATTTTGTTTGTTTAGAGTAAACAAATGGATTTCGTATTGACTTGGATATAAGGAAAATAAATGAACTTGATTTTGCAGCTTGGAGTTAATTGATATGCGTATAGTAATTTCTCTGCAATAATCTGGGATATAAGTCATTGCTATATGTACTGGCGGCTTTGCGAAGTATGGAAGGATATAAATATGGCTTCACTTTCGGCTCTCTCCTCTGATCTTGAGATCAAATTTTAATTAAAAAAAAAAACTAAAAAATGCGGACAGTAAGATAATCAAAGCTAGTCATATATATATCAATCGGTGTTATCTCTTTGAGACAGCTAATTGAGATAAAATATATTTATGGAAATGTTTCATTGTCGAATTGGCGAATATTTTAAATGTTCCACTCAAATGTAAAGCATCTGTCAGATAATGTTACGCGTTTTGCTATTTTTAAAAAACATAATCTCCACGTATCAAGCTCTCTAAAGTGGAGTAAAGCGTCTTATTGTTTCTCAGGTGTGTATGAGTACACTCTGTACTTAATCATAAAGTGAATATACACTAAGATCTATGTTAGTAAATGAAATACAAATATTGTATATTTTTTTTTATACATATATTGTATTTTAAATTTCTCATTGTAAATTAAGGTTGATTTGGTTGTGTAGTACAAAAGCCCAAAAAGCATATATTATTACAACTAACGTTTGTACTCTCTTATAAAATGCGCAATTCATATATAATATAGAGAAAAGTAATCGTGAAAAAATTGTACGATTTAATACAGGTGCGTAATAACTCAGATCTAATTCCCACCTATTTGTACTGTATTATCAAAATCTTATTTAAAAGAGATACTATATTATTGTCTGTTTAGGGTTATGTTATTGTTGGTTTTTTTCTTTAATCGTTGTTGTAGAAAAAATTTGAATTTTCTGTCAGAACAGACGTACAATTTTCAAATAAAAAAAATAAAAGAAAAATTTCTGATTTTAATCATTTGTTAGGAATTTATTTCAATTTCTCCAAATGAAATCCTATGCAAGTCAAGAACCAAAGAAGTCCCCAGACAGAGCTACAGCGGACCAGCACAATCCAGTTACTTCAACCAAGATTCACGATTCCTTGCCTGTGAGAAAAGACATCGGTGCGTCCTTAAGACATGCTGTCTTCGCTGATGAAACTAATCGAAAATCTTATCAAAGCACAGCACACCAAGTGAAACGGAGAAACATAAATCTGAAAATTTAACCGAAAAATCATCACTTAAAAAGCCCCAAAATATACCCATCATTTTATCTAATGAAATTATACTTGACGCAAATGAAGAATTTAAACAATCGGTCGCATATCAAAAACCATCTTGCTCCAAACAAGCCAAAATCAGCTGCAATAGTTCAACTCAGATCGAATTTGATGAGGTCTCAACAGCACATTCAGACGCATTTGACACCCCATGTCTCTTTCTCATGTTCTGAAATGGACGACGAAGGATTCCAGATATATAGAAGCAATAAAAGAAATCGCAAAGGAGACTATATAATTGATTTGGCTGAACTTGGTAAACCTAGTATTAATGAAAACACACCCATAGCTTCACAAAACAAATATGCTATGTTATATTAGGAATACTAGATATTGAAAAACAAACAAATATTCCCCAACAGGAAAGCACTTCCCATCAGGTCCCCAAGGAAGAAACTAGAAACCAAACAAATTTTGCCCACCGATATTCTTATATAACATTAATATCGGACGTATGATTAACGACTTAGATGAAAAAAATATAATATACAGAATCACAAACAAACTATACATACAAGATCCCTTAGTGCACGCTGAAATGATGGAAATTTTAAGAGACGGAAAGTTTGTAGCATACACTTACACCCCTAAAGAATTTCGTAAAGTTAGTGTGGTACTAAGAGGCCTTCTACATGATACCGACTTAGAGAAATTGAAGAGGTTTTTAGATATTTGGGCCCCTAACACAGTCCAAAATGTAGCAAAATTTACAACAAA
>PGFW01033807.1:5259-16158 GCA_003123925.1 Haematobia irritans | reverse complement strand
TAGATTAAAATTATTTCCATTTAATCTGTTATTTTATGATGCCGACGCGTAGAACAAACGAGCGAAAGCGGAAAGGAAATGGGGCCTTCCTTCTAATGTTGTTACATAAATATGGCAAGCCTCGATGGTAAACAGGAACGCGGTTTGATCATAAGCTGTATTGTATCTTCGTTTTTACACTTTCTAATAACTAATTTTAAGTACTATGTTATTGGAGGTGGAAATATCCGAGAAACAAATTCCCCAGAATCCCGCGCGTATTTACTACATCGTTATCATTTTATATTATCTGGCATAGGCAATTATCCCGCATAGAACATTAGGCGTTCGCATAATATAAATTTTCCATTTGATTTGACGAGAAATGTCATAATTGGCTTTGTAAGGGCAAAAACTAATGGTGTTGTTCTTTTCGAAAACACAGTGCTTTGCCTTCAATTTTGTCTAGTACCAGAATGCGCATTTTTAAAATGTATTGCCAGCAAACTAAAAAATGCTGTCGTTTCACGCGGCAGGAAATAAGAATTAAAAAGGAAACAGGGCAACGAGCACTCTCGTTTGTCTGCGGGTGCCTGAAAATCGCCCCGCCAGTTTGGCCTCATATGACGTGGCGCTACTTTTATACAAAAAGAATTCGAAGCCTTTTACGCAATTTCCTTTTTTTAGAACAAAGATCCATTTTCCGGGCAAAATCAAAAAAAAGTGCGCATTTATACCAAAAAAGAAACACGCCAGTAATTTTGATTATGCTTATTATGAAATTAAATATTGACAAAAATACAAAAAAGGTTGTAAGACATTCTTGAGCTGTGTGAGGTGGCAGATCTGAATAACCGAGTTATCTCCGTCGATATGGTACTTGACATGTTGTTATTCTAATATAGAGTACAAGACAAATCAACTAAGTAACTCCCTAAGTCCAATCTGTAGGCGTCCGGCATGAGTGTACTTCAGATACTCGTGGACACCGTTTCCGAACGTGTACAGACTCAATAGTCCGCTGGCAAAAGTAATGGCTCTGTTTTTTTGGATGCGCAATAGGAACTAATTTTGTTCGTTTGATATTGAGATAGGGAATAAAAATCTAAAACAGAGATGACTATGTGCATTTTTATACAAAGGCATATGGAGCGTTATATGGATTAGCGATTTTCTGTAAAGGTGATAAGAATCCGCGGCTATGTAACTTCCACAGTATGAAGTAAGAAAATAAAGATCGTTGTCTCTAGCCACAAAATGTACAAACGCCAGATGCTGGCATACACACTATATGGGGACGGATTGTGAACGTATGGCATAAATTATTCACCCTGATTATATGGGCTTCTATATTACTTCCTCCACCCCACTTAAATCATCCAAGACTCTAGCCTCACGGCGTTTTCCATTATTCTATTATCAGATCGCCATAACAGTAAAGTTAATGGCTCTCAGCAGTGACCAACATCTTTATGTGTTATTACTGACGGCAGCGCCAAAAATGCCAGCGCGAAGTTGTTCTACTAGAAATCGGTATATACAACTGAATTTGGCAAAAATTGGTCAGTTTATAAATTCGATTGGTTCGCTCTATCTGACGAGGAAAACCTATGATTGAACCAGACTAGATAATATACAAAAGAATGTATGAATGAAGGATTAGCAAATGAGTTAACTTTCATATGTATTACCTTAGACCGTGGACATTATACATATCACGAATGCCCAACTGTCTGTTTAATGTAATGTATCCATTATAGAATCTCTACAAAAGCAAATAGGCTAGGTAAAATTATCCACATAAATTTACCCAAGCTAATTTCTTCTTCATACAAATTCAGTATACATTTTAAACCTCTTGCCTATGGATAAATGATATAATCATATCATCTTCTCTCCATGTGTGTAAACAATAGTAAGCCACTTGAATTACAACTCTTAGCTGACTGTATCATTTGCTCCCTCGTTTAATAAATAGTTCACCTTACCAAGTGAAAGAACACACAAAAATTATATTTGGTGCATCAATCAAAATAGTACGTTAAACCCACTTCTACTAACGGATGTTTACCAATATCGTAACTAGAAGCCGTCATCAATTACCGATGGCGGTTCCCTATCATAATTCACAATGAACTGTGTGCGTTCAATGCTTATCAAACATATGGACGAATGAACGGGCGAGTCATTGTCAGTAGTGTAGCGGCCATACGTTATTGTGAGATGTATAAGGCGATAGAGAGTGCGCATGCGATTGTCAGGTGACTCCATGATTGACAGTCTTAACATATCTATCTGGAGTTTGGGTAAACTGTTGACCGCACGTACTAATCTTTGTTTGATCATGCACAATTGTATGTAATAATATGTATAATAGCGGATAAGTCGCAGAGATTTCAAGGTGGCCATCTCCTTGTCATCCTTGGTGTGTAGAGAAGGGTAGAGGATAGAACCTTTTATTACAATTAACTGCGCAATAGGCAAGAGGTTTAATGAAAACATGTATGATACAGGATATTGCTAATGAAGACATGAAATTAGCTTGGGTAAATATAGATTGGATTGAGGTTATGTGATTCTTAATTTATAGGATATTTACCTTAATGCTCGCTCTTGTTATTTGCTTATTGTAGAATAGAATAATTGTGGATTCAATTTTGATACATTAATCAATTCGCGTTGGCGCTATTAGATGTCCCATGTTTCTGTGGCCAGGTAACCAATATTAGGAGGTACACGTAATCAACAGATTGATAAAGACAATATCTCACTATTGAGATCAATATACGCGCAATTCCATTTTGTGCGCTTGTATGTACATCAGCGCGGAACATAACATATAGTCTTTCAATGGACGGAACCATACATGGTCCTCATTTGTAGGACAGGCGATTCTCCGAATTGTGTTCCTAATTTTTTTTTGGATACTCATATATTTTATGGTAATTTACATTACCTCATGTTTTCTGCCTCCACAAATTATGCCTCATGCCTCATATTGATACAGTATGTTACCCTTTGCAGACCTTATCATATTTGAGGTCTGAAATCTACAAGGTAGAATAAGAAAAAAAGTATCGCTGAGGACCAGAATGGATAGGATTTCAATTGAGCGCTTTTAGCTGTAGAGTAGAAGAAGTAGTTGATACATTAAGCCGGTATAGAATTCAGTTCGGAACCACAGATTTTTGCCATACGTTCTAGCAATGTATGAGTGTGGCAAACGGTGCGCTTTGTCTTTGTGATCGGGATTACTTTTGAATCTTCTATTCCTTTTTAATATTAACTACTATTTATGGGCGCTCTGTTTTCCTCGACGAACGATTCGGTCATTTCTATTGATCTTTTTCTGACATAGATATCAAATGACACACTAAAGCATTAAATCATATGATATCATATGATGGTTTCTTCTTCTTCAATTCATTATATCTAAATAAATGCAGCACTTATTTTCTCTTGCACTTATTGCGCGGAAAATGGCCCCATTTATATAGTGCGAAAGGGTAGGCATCTTTATCTTTGTCTCAGCGGAATTAATTGGAGTCATCGCAATCTAGGCGCAACGAATGCGGCATCTGGTTCCGCAAGCGCGACTAAGCATCGCGACGTGTTACGCGTACTGCTCCGCATTGTGGATTCTATGAGTTTTTTCTTTTATGTGAAATGTGCTATCTCTGTCGCTGAATCGACTTGCTATTTTAGGTGCTCGGCAATAATTATCTGAAACGGATGACGCAACTTCTGTCTCAGAGCAGAGAATGATAAGGACACAAGATCAACTTTTTTCACGGTCAGGAAAATGCAAAAAACCACGTCACGTTGAGTTTTGCCCACTTTAGCTAGCGCAAGCACAGTATTGAACATCTCCTACTCTTATATACAAAGCATGTGCAACGCATATCTCATATAAATTTGCGAACGCTATAACATGTACTATGTGAGCATAAAATTGCACGTCTTGCAGTAATTAATAATAAATTTATAACAGGCTGAATAAACTGCAGTCTGAGGGATTCGTATTTTCTTGGTGCGATATATTCCTATTTTCAACGATCATTCTCAAAAATCCATAGTAATTTGTGGAATATTTATAGAATAGATGTATAAAGCGACGTTCGCTACAGATAATGAATTACACAGGCTTCCTATCGGCGCGCAGGTTTCCTGTGTCATGCGCCTGCTGCCTTCGCTCATTTATCTAGCCACGCTTTAAATGTTTTTTGAATTTCAAGATGACAAAGCCCTTTCCTCTCTCGTCTTTCGCTTCTGGTTTTGGTATCTTATCGCTCGGTTGCATCAGTAGAAAAACTCAATTACCATACATGCCTATATGTATATTACTGCGACTTTTACTCTTCAGGATATAAACATGGTTTTCAATTAATATATATCCCAATACCACCCAACGAATCTAGTTTTACAGATATTCGTATAATCACACAATTATTTTTTCAAACACGACACAATATATTAGCTTGCAACAAATAGTATCGTCTTGGGCCAGAAAGTGGAATAGGTTCTCTAAAGACAATAAAATTGACAAAATACTGAAAAATTTTTTAGTGTTCCTTGTCTCGAATATGGCTGCATAAAAATATCCTAGGTGAAAATCAGGGGTCAGATTTGTATCTGAGAAATATAGCAACTCTCTCAAATTTTATTAGCAAAAAAATCACATCGATGGCATATCAAGTTGACGCCCCACGATTTTCCTCGACAGAATATGCGTATTATGCTCCCCTTCTGATTTACATGGCTGAGGTTCTTGTATTTACTGATAACTAATACCCTTGCGCCCAACTCTGTGGAACTAGAGGTTTTTTAAGTTAGATGCATATGTTTAGCACTAGCACCACAGCAAAGGATGACGGAGATAACACATGGGTGTCTTTGATTTCTCATCTATATTATATCTCACTCCTACCGGGGTGTGTTCTGGTAGTTTTTGAGAGAGATTAAATAAGCCTTCATGTATGCTCCCCATATATATGGTATCGCCACTCTCTGTGTCAAATCTGGTGTGCTGGCAACCAGTAGACACCCTCATACTTATTATTTAACTACATCCCATGTACCCGCAGTAGTACCAAGATGTCGTCTGTCAAAATGTAATATCAATATCAAAATAGTACCGTTATAATAATCGATGGATTGTGAGGCAAGTACTGTATAGGTGTGCTACTCGAACTGTAGCAATCGTCGTTGTATTATGTTATTGCAATTAAAGAATGAAAATGAGTTCTTCCAAAGTCATAATATGTATCGCTACCGATTTTGTAATATATATCGCCCCTCTTTCATTCTGGTTTAGAATTACGCAAAACTGACAAATTTTAATTGTCAATTTAAACTTTAAGGGCTTTCCCATCTTTTTAGCAATAAAAAATCTGATCTCAACCTTATTAAATTTGGTTCTTGAAAAAGAGCTCTTTGCGATTTGTATGAATTCCATATTATACAAGCAAACATATGACATTGGTGGTTAATTTTTCATTGGATGAAATCATTTTAGATTAAAAATATTATATGCCCCCACTATTAAATTTTGTATATTCTTAATTTTTTATGTCACTGAATTTCCCGACCGTTATATGTATATTCAAGCGAAGAGCAGAAAGCGAAAGTAAATTGGCCTCTTCTTTTAATTTTGATTTAACCGACTGTTATTCAAATTTCAATATTTGATGTTAATATTGCCCAAATTTTACAAATTACCAACAACTATATGATCCTACATTACGATATATTCGATTAAGCTGACGATGGAGGTAATCAACAGAGATAAGCTAGTGGTGGTTGAGTCATTAATAACAATCTTAACTTGTACTTCGCTATTTAAACTTCCTCAAGTCTATAAATAACCATAATGTCTAGCTATATCTAAGACATTTCTCCTCTAACGATGGACAATAGTTAGATCCCATATACGAAGGTGGCCCCAACTATCCCCTATTGAATGATTCATATATTCCACCCAGGATTATTGAGATATTTATCAACAAATCGCTCTTAGTAATTCCATATATGTCATAGGCAATACCCTCACAAACCCATAACATTAAGGCGTTTGCAAATATAATTTAAATTTTCAATCTTGATATTGAAGAGTAATCGCTTTTACATGGGCTAGTAAGAGCTAAAATTTAGTCAGCCGCCGGTTTCGTACTCTTTCTCGTAACAAAATATGAGCCTTTCTGCTTGTTTCTATAAATAGATCCTTGTATATCCATGAACTGGCACATTCTATATGGAAGGTGTCATTCCTTGCAATTTAAAGTCAGGAGCATTACAACCCGGTTTCTGTGCCGCAACCTAAATATATGCGTGTACCTTTCGAGCGACGACATGGATGAGTACCATAGAAAAAAAAGGAACAGTTGCTAGATAACGTAAGCACTCATCGGAAGTGGACCGGCGGTAGCCTGAAAAAATGATGTCCCGCATATGTATCCTACTATGCGTGGGCCACTATTTTACACAATAATATGATGTTGTGCGCAAAGCTCGGTTACGACAACTAATAATATATCCATTTTTCCAGGCCGAGGAAAATAGAATGACAAATGATATTAAAAAAAGTGCTGCATATTTATCATATACAAGGAAAAGAAAGACGACAATTAATTTAATCATATATGCTAGGCATTAGTTATATCTATGAATAACTAAGAAAATTCACAAAGAATCTAATGTATACATACACCAAAGAGTACACTCGATCTTTCATTTTGAGGTTGGACTTACAATAGGTCGCTAATATTCTTTTTAATATATTATTATTTTTTATCACATAGTGTCTAAATAATTGAAGTCGTAAGTTAAAGTTGCATACCTTGTATATATACTCTGTGCACTATCTATCTTAATACCACTTTCAATAGTATATCTGTATAATTTCAACTCTTTAATAGAGGATCTATTCAAAAAGGCTGATCTATAAATATTTTTAGATCTATTTCACGATAATCAACTACTCCTCTGCCCCTCCGCCACATAACAACCTCCCGTACTACCAGGTAAGAAACACCTTTCTGACGACGACACCCTCTTCATATTTAGTCCATACTCGCGGGCACAACCTCTTCCCCCCTCTCTATACAACCAAGTTGACAGTTTTTTATTAAACCTCTTTCCTCCTCTCAGCCCCCACCCGAGCCTACCACAACCCACAACCCTCTGTAGAATCATTTTGTAATGCCTTGCTAAATAAGGTTTCAATTTTGAACGTGACTAGAGTTTAAAAAGATAATTGTAGGCAATTTGTGTCTGTTATATTAAACTATAGCCCAATTAATTATATTATCCACAATTTAATAGTAACTCCTAATTCTTCATTACGCTTCGATCCACAAATAGGTAGACAAACTATTACACCGTGTCCAAATATTGTACAAATTACACTGATTTTAGCTCCACGCAGATTAGATGTCGACTAGAATTCGCTGCACTTAAAATGAGGTAAGCTTCGCGCGTAACCTCTACAATTATTTGTCAGTGTATGGTAATAACTGTTCAATAACTGTCTTTTTTAACATTGTGACTACATTTATGTGAGCAACATGAAGACTACAGCAGCCAAGTAAACAAAACACCAGATATTATGCATAAGACAGAATCGAGATTTATGGTCTAATACTAAGAATTACCTTTTACATCTATCAACAAATACATTTCATTGCAATAAACAAAATTTAAAACTAATGTGTCTTATAATTGTTATCAACTAAATCCCTCCACGTTCCTTACAAATAAAAATTTACCCAACTATAATTCTACCATCTCTTATAAATGAAATTTTCTAAATGTAATTACATTTTTTAAACCCTATTTATAGCATTATAAGCCGCAATAACATGAGATAGCAATCACCTTCTCCTCAGCCATTAAGTTAGTGCTACGCATGACAAGTTCTCACACATCGTTCTGGAAAAACTCTGGCGCCATTATTACCGCATTAACAATTCTCAAGGATCAATCGCACTTCATTAATATGCGAGTCATTCATACCATGCAATTGAGGAACTGTAGTCACAATTTCATTTCCATCGCTTTGAGACAAATCTCATGCACGATTCTACACATCCTTACATTACATGAACAAATCACTAAGAACATGAGCTCGATATCGGACCTTATCAAGACAAAATTTGAGACCGGCCATTCGCCAATTGTTTTGTTGATTTCATCTACTGCATGAAACGCTACCAATGGTGATGTTGTACGACTGTACATATATTGTACAATTACAGCCTACGTATGTCGGTCATTACAACTTATTTCGTGTTTGAATGTATCGTTTTGTTGGTCTGGCGTATCAGTATTTGATTTGCTTCATACAATTTTATATACGTATTTGTCGTGTGTTGAGGAGGAACAAGTGATACTCTAGTAGTAAATCAGCAAGACAAATTTTACATATGTATAATAGATATTGACTCATCCTAACCACCGCACTGTCACCGTCACCGAGCAAATGTAATGATGGTACTTTCGATTATAATTTATGTGTATGTTGTTCCTGTATGCTCAGTCATTCTAGATTTTAGTTATTCCAGTCCGAAACTCAACTCTAAACTAAATACTCAGTATTGGCCCTGATAAAGGTCCCACGTCGCATAAAAAAAAACACAATGTTTTTATTTTGTCATTAGAAATTACGTTTTATTTATTATATATTCATTCATTAAACCAGTACTACCATCCATCAAGAGCGTACAAGTCAAACAAACTGATCATAGGTAACTTCCAACTTTGTGTTCCTAAGATTTCATGATACAATTAGCATTGGGTAGTACTCCGTAATCCATAAAGGTTGCTCTGGACAAACACCAAATAGCACATCAAGAATCGGTCCACTGCATGCTTTCTTTGAGGTATGTCTTGGATACGAGAATAATGAAAAAGTCAATGCTATGCGGCAGATACTGGTAGTATATCGGATGGTTATAAGAGAGGGAAATGCTAATTAACGAAAAGCCCAAGATATTAAATGATATTACTCTGCAGATCGCAGATTGTATGACTTAGTGGCGACGGATGAGTCAATAATCATGCATGTTTCTTTTGTTAATATATGTGTCTTTGAGGTTTTAACGAACTTTTTTCTTCTTCTTGGGGCCGTTGTTTAGCGGCTGTATACTAGTGGGCGAGGATGCGCTCCCAGTAAAGTCGTTTTGTCCTTAGATTTAAATGATTCGACTTAAAAATGGGTATCGCTACATGAAATTTCGTTGTTACCATATTTTTAAAGGACTCTAGTAGCACATGAAGAACAAGTATAAAAAAATTAATATATTCAAATTTTGTTTTACTATAAAATATGCAAAACTAAAATGTAAAAGCCAACTGTGTCTTAAATGTTAAATTTCTCCCGTCCAAGGAAACCACCCTATTACACACATATGAATTAATTATATTCATACAATGAAGCTGCACACATGCTATATCATATACGGCTAGCTTTCATTTCACATGACTGAATCCATAATATCATCGCATTCCTTTATGACAATTCGTGGATGAAAATTTCTCCATCGTCTTGATGACAATCTCTGTCGGAATCTCAGAATCTTACAGAAATCACAGAAATTCAATCGGAATGAAAATTGAATTGTTGTTGATTTCATTGCATACCATTGGTGATGGTGTAGCTGAATGTTTTCAACTAATGTTTTTGTTGATGTTGTTGTTGTTGTCGTTTTGATGTCATCATTTGACATTCATTTTGGGAGAGACATTCAGGGTCATCACAACAATTTGTATATTGATCCAACCACCGCACTTCACCGTCACCCGAGCAATATTACTTTCGTAATTTGTTTTTTTTTGTAGTCTCAATTTTCCACCACTCACTCATACAAACCTCTAGCCCATCCATTCGCAATGTTAGTTCTTTAGAAAGCTTTTATTAAAGACCAGTCATACAGCCAGCCAGCCAGCCAACCATCAAGTCAATGGCATGGAAATATTCTTTGTGGCTGGATGTCAAATCACATGTGACCATAAACGTTGGAACAGCACCAAAAGTCAGTCCAGACTTGATTTTGTCTTGTCTGCTATAAATTGACATGTTTAGATTATAAATGATTCCCCCCCTACCCCTACATCAAAGACCTAGCAAATATTACACAAAGAAACATGCATGCATATATGTCTGGTCTCTGGACTACAATCGTCATTGGGGTAATTTTACTTTTAATCATTTTATAACATAAACATGTCAATTTATATGCGAGACAAGACAAAATCAAGTCTGACTGACTTTTGGTGCTGTTCCAACGTTATGGTCACATGTGATTTGACATCCAGCCACAAAGAATATTTCCATGCCATTGACTTGATGGTTGGCTGGCTGGCTGGCTGTATGACTGGTCTTTAATAAAAGCTTTCTAAAGAACTAACATTGCGATGGATGGGCTAGAGGTTTATATGAGTGAGTGGTGGAAATTAAGACTACACAAAAAAAAAAACCAAATTACGAAAGTAATATTGCTCGGGTGACGGTGAAGTGCGTGGTTGGATCAATATACAAATTGTTGTGATGACCCTGAATGTCTCTCCCAAAATGAATGTCAAATGATGACATCAAAACGACAACAACAACATCAACAAAAACATTAGTTGAAAACATTCAGCTACACCATCACCAAATGGTATGCAATGAAATCAACAACAATTCATTTTTCGTTCCGATTGAATTTCTGTGATTTCTGTAAGATTCTGAGATTCCGACAGAGATTGTCATCAAGACGATGGAGAAATTTTCATCCACGAATTGTCACAAAGGAATGCGATGATATTATGGATTCAGTCATGTGAAATGAAAGCTAGCCGTATATGATATAGCATGTGTGCAGCTTCATTGTATGGATATAATTAATTCATATGTGTGTAATAGGGTGGTTTCCTTGGACGGTT
>PGFW01033806.1:10856-22192 GCA_003123925.1 Haematobia irritans | reverse complement strand
ATGTTCAACTGTCACATACCAAGAAATATGAAAAATGTTTTTACAATAACAACATTATGACAACACTTTTTGCAATTACAATTAAACTTGAGAAAATTTCTATAGAAATAAGATTAGACCAGAAATTTTTTATCAACATCAGAAATAAAATTTTGACAAAATATTCTTTAGAAATAAAATTTTGACAAAAAATTTTTTCTATAGAAATAAAATGTTGACAAAATTTCCTATAGAAATGAAATTTTGATAAAATTTGCTAAACAAGGAAGATATTGACAAAAATTTTCAATAGAAATAAGATTTTGACAAAATTTTTATAGAAATAAAAGTTTGTCAACAATTCTACAGAAAATAAATTTGACAAAATATATATAGAAAAAATAAAATTTTTGACAAAAATATTTTCTATAGAAATAAAATTTGAAAAAAAATATTTCTATAAAATGAAAATACAAAGAATTATTTTCGTTTTTGGTAAAATTTTGTTTTTTTTGTAAAATTTTGGTAAATTCATTAGAAACTGAAAAAAAATGGGGCCCAACCCCGTGCTAAGGAGCTGGCCCTCAGAAAATGCTAGGTAGTAATCTTCACAAGTCTAACTATACACAATGGTTAAGTTTCCATAGTCTTTAGTGTAGAGCTGGCGGGGCGAGATCATTCAATTTGAGTCAGTATATGTTAATTTCTTAATTCTGAATTCCACTCCTTCCATGGAGTCACCCATACGGAATTCATTGTAATCCAACATGAACTTTAGGGTCATAACTACTTTTGAAATGCTTCATTACCGCCCACTCAGCCTTTTTGAAAAAAAGCACCAAAATCACTTTTACACCATTTGATGCCATAACAAGGACCTAGAGTTGGATAATTTTTGGAAGGTGTTGATTACACGTTTGATATGTAAATGTGTTTGAATGTGAATCAAGTTTGAGGCGAATTCAAATGGTCATCCCCCGTACAAAAATTAGACAAAGAATAGAACTATGGTAGTGGTAGTCACCATCATCATCATCATATCGTGGTTGATTATGGGGGTCATAAAGATCACACATACAAAAAAATGCATTTAGAAGTTTGTTGAAGTAAACGAGGGAGGATAAGACATTTTTGGTTTCAAATATTTAAACTAACGGACGAATATTCTACATTTTTAATAGCATTTGTCCTTTGTTTTGCTTTAATTTTGTTTTTGGGTTAAATTGAGAAGAGATTAAGATTGTCATCGTTACGTTAGTTTGAGTAGCTATTGTTTGTTTGGTTTTGGAATGTAATTTTGAGAGTCACTCGGCGAGCATTGAGCTAAAGCAATGAGAGTAATACGATTGTATTTTGTATGTATTTGCTGACGAGAATAGTGTGGGGGTAAGATGTTTTACATACGAAAATTTGGCTTAGGTAGATATTTTTTCTAAAGTTGTTAGTAAGTATTGAACATTATAAGAAGTATATTTAAATTCACAGCACCTATGGCTCACGTTTTCGACGACAGACTAGAACCTCCGATTTCAGAGCACTTGCTATTAAACCATTTACATATTTCTTATTAAAAACCCATGGGCGAATGTACTAGGTAATGTTTTCATTTTATCTAGGAATTTATTTTCCAACAAAATGTATTACATTCACTACATTCGATTTTTCAGTGCTGGATAGGCTGGTAGTTTTTGTTTCCTTTTAATATTCCTCAAATTATTTTTCTCTCCTCTTATGGACGAAAAGAGTTAAAGTTTTACAATGGCCTATCGTAGAAGTAAGATTAGCATGACCAAAATTTGATATGAAAACACGTACATTCCATATCCTTTTCAATGATATGATAATTTTGCTTTTGTATTTGGATACACCTTTTAGAGGGTCCCCAAACACACACACAAACACACAGCGACAAACACATTCAAAGGCTCAATAAACAGATAGACCTTTTGAAGTAATTTTACAGGAATTTTATACCAATTTACTTACCTAGGTCCTTGTTGGCCGATAATATTTGGTCTGACACTGAAGAGCACGTATTATTTATGATAGGACGTGTGAATGAGCATACATACGTGTGTGAGAGTGAGAGAGGGAGTGAGTAGTAAAAAGGAGAGATATGTATAAGAGACAGGCCTAATACCCAGTTAGTGTCTCTTACTGTCCTAATTATGTGTAAAAGCTTTTTTAAATGACCCGAAGGCACGCATCACAAAGCTCGTAATTTCAAAATGCTACCTAATTTCGTAAATGTGTGAAAGCTGTCAAAGAAATTTATGGCCTACAATTATGGCTTTAATTTGTATATCTATCGCATTTGTCTAAACGAAAGAAATGTGTTATGTGAAATGATACTCGAAGCTCCTATCATTTCATGGTCATATAATTTGTTTATGGCTAGTTTGCTGATTAAAAGGACTTTTGTTTTTTTTTTCTATTGTGGAAGTTTGCAATGAAATAGAATTACCTTTTTGGTTTATTTGATAATCTGTTTAGCCTCTACTAAGGTAGGGAATTCATATCAGGGATGAGGCTAATGAGGAAAGAAAACTTTACACATATTCAAAGGGTTGTTTATATTGTACACGAATACAGAGAAAATCATCAATATTTTCCAAAAAATAAAATCCTCGATTAAATGAAAAAATATTTATGTGGACAAAATATTTCAATTCAACATTTTTAATTAAATAGAAAATAAAATTTGACATTTTTTCTGTAGAAATTTATGTCCAAAATTTTCATATTAGAAACATAAAATTTACAACATTTCATTAAGAAATATAATTTTGACAAAATTTTAGTATAGTAAATAAAATTTTCACAAAGATTTTTCAAGAAATACACAAATCGTAGACAACAATTTTCTAAAGTAAAATTTTCTGAACAATTTCATATAGATAATAAATGTCTTGACAATATTATTTTCTATAGGATAAAATTTTGACAAGAATTTCGTAAAGCATATAAATTGTACAACATTTTTATTAGAAATAAAAATTTGACAAATTTCCTATAGATAAAAATTTTGACATTTATTCTACATTACAAAAATGTTTGACAAAATTTTCTGATAGATAAATAAAATTGTGACAAAATTTTTCATATAGAAATAAAATTCTTGAATAAATTTCTATAGAAATTAAAAATTTTAAAAAATGTTCTAAAGTAATAGAATTCTGACAACATTTTCTATAGAAATGAAAATTTGCCAAATTTTCTATAGAAATAAAACATTTTACAAAATTTTCTATAGAATCAATAAAATTTTCACAAAATTTTTATTATAGACAATAAATTTTCACAAATTTTCTAGAATAAAATTTGACAAAATTTTACTAGAAATTAAAATGTTTTGTAATAGAAGTAAAAATGTCGACAAATTTTTCTATAGAAATAAAAATGTTCATTCGTTTTTGTTATTAGTTGTTTTTGTTCTTTAAGCATTGTTGTTGTTTTTTTTTATTTTCAGCTTTAAAACCATACATTGACTAAACATACAAGTGTAGCTTAACCAAACAGAAAAAAGATGTTGTTCAAATTTATTTGGCCAAAGCCCTATAGACTTACAAGATGGTTGGATGGACGCACGTTTCGAACTTACACCCTATTTTTTTTTCCTTTTTTTTTTTTTTCAATTTCAACATTCCTCTTACGTGCCAGCAAAATACTATCAACCAATTATCATTTAATAAATTCAGGCAGCTTCATTAAACCCAACAATGAACCACACTTTGAACCTTCCGAAAAAAGGTTTTGTATGTATAAGGTAAGTCTTACAAATAATTACGAATCGATATGGACTTTGCACGTAAGTAAGAGAGCCAGAATTGAAATATGGGGGTCGCTTATATGTGGGCTATATACAATTATGCAACTTGAATATGGACCTAATTTTTGTGTGATTGGGATCTATTTATCTGAGGTATATATAACTATAGACGATATGGAGCCCTAGTCAGGCAGGTTGTTAGCGGCTAGTATATCACAATGTACCAAATTGTCAAACTGACTCGTATAGAAATTTGCTCTTCCAAGTGCTCGCCTAAAACCAAATCTCGGATCGGTTTATAATCGGGGGCTATATATGATTGTGGACTGATATGGACCACTTTTGGCACATGGTTGCTTAAATCATCATTATACTAAAAACATCACCATACCAAAATTTCAACGAATTCGGCATGAATTTTGCCTCTTCCAGGCTCCGGAAGGTCAACTCTGGCGTTCGGTTATATTAGGGCTATATATAAATTATAGACCGGAAATGTGGACAATTTTGGAATGGTTGTTTTAGATATCACTATACAAACATGTAACCTAATTCACGCCGGATCGGGAATGAAATTTGCTCTCTTAGGGGATCCGCAAGCCCCAAAATCTGCGGGATCTGGTTTATTTGGGGCGCTATATTATAAATTATGCGACCGAATGTGGACCATTTTTTGCGTGGTTGTTTAGAGACCCATATATTAATACCATGTACCAAATTTCAACCGTATCGAATTGAATTTCTTCTCTTATAGGATCCACAAATCAAATCTGGGAATCGGTTTATATGCGGGCTATATATACACAGTCTCACATAATTTACATTACCCTTGAGGTGTTTACCTTATAAACGTAAAACATGTTTTCTTGTTGATTCGTTTATTGAATCCAGACTAAAAAACATTCTTCTTGAAAATGGACAAGTACTTGTTTTTCAAAAATTAATTTACAAAATCTTAAAAGCATTATATAATGCATATTTTAATATATATTAATAATTAAAGAAAATACAATTCTTAAACCGTATGTAAACTTGTGTAGACATGTGTAATTATGGACCGATGTGTGGACCAATTTTGCGTATGCGTTGTTAGGAGGGGGACCATATATTAATACCATGCTACCAAATTCAAACCGTATCGGGATGAAATTATGCTTCTCTTATAGACCACAAATCAAAATTCTGGGAATCGGTTTATATGGGGGCTATATATAATTATGGGACCGGATATGGACCCAATTTTTTGCAAGGTGTTAGAGCACCATATTCACACACATATGTACACAAAATTTAGCACAGATCGGCTATTGAAATATGCTTCTCTTATAGGCCCCTCTGCAAGCCAAATTTGGGGGTCCGTTTCATATGGGGGGGCTATACGTAAAAGTGCCGACCGATATGGCCCATTAGGGCAATTACCATCGGACCATACATTCAATAAACAACTACTGTGCCAAGTTTCAAGTCGATAGCTTGTTTTCGTTCGGAGTTTGCGTAGATTTCAACACACGGACGCGACGACATGCTCAGATCGACTCAGAATTTTCACCACGAGCCCAGAATATATATACTTTATGGGGTCTTAGAGCAATATTTCGATGTGTTACAAACGGAATGACAAAGTTAATATACCCCCCATCCTATGGTGGGGGGTATAAAAACAACAATTTACGTGTCGTTGTCGTATCAGCTCATCAAAAAACAAGCGTAATCGATGAAAAATGCGATTAGCGTGAAAATGTATTTGCGTTTAAAAAATGTAGTGTCCTGTGTTGTTTCGTTAAAATGGACAATGAGAAATTATTATTTTTTCGTGAAATTAATTTTAAATGTAAAAGTTGGAATTAAGTTCCAGTTTAGCCGCTAAAATCGCCATTTTTCACTATTACTTTTTTAAAAATCCATTTTAAGAATATAAACTCTACAAAAAATTCCGTTGGGCTACTTCCCCGTCAAGTTATCATTTACAATTTGGCCAAATCAAAGAGATATATTTTTTTAAATTATTTTTTAAGCATTGCTGTTGTTTTTTATTTCAGCTTGAAAAACCATACATTGACTACTACAAGAGTAGCCTTAAACCAACAGAGCGGAAAAGAATGCTTTGTCAAATTTATTTGGGCAAAGCCCTATAGACTGCAAGCTGGTTGGATTATTTTTTTTTATTTTTAAGCGGGCTCTAAACTCGAAACTTAGTACATTACCTTAAAAAAAAGTTTTTTTTCGCCAGTCGATTGATAGTTTTTGCCGTACGTTTTTTCAAGGTTGGCTAATCGCCAAAAAAATCATGCGTTGCCGTTATGTTACGGCTACGCTACATTTTTAGATGCATAACCACGCCTTGACGGAGCTACATGAAAATGGCCCTTAAAAAAAAATTTGTCCTTAATATTGTGTAAATTGCTTGTCCTAAAATTTGAGTTCGCGTAAATCTTTAATATCCCGTAGATATATTTATACCCTGCCTCCACACCTGGAACAGCGGTATTAGAAAGTTTTATGGCATATGTTTGCAACACCCAGCAAGGAGACAGAGATAGACACATGGTGTCTTTGGCAAAAAATGCTCAGGCGTAGGCTTCTGAGTCGATATAGCCAGTCCGTCTGTTCGTGAAATACATTTTTTGTAATCAAAGTCTAGGTCGCAGTTTTAGTCAATCGACTTCAAATTTGGCACAAGTATGTGTTTTGGTTCAGAAATAGCATCCCTGTATTGATTTTGGAAAATCGCGTTAGATTTAGATATAGCTCTCATAATATATATTCGCCCGATATGTACTTATATGGTCCCAGAAGCCAATTCTTACCCTAATTTACTTTTAAAATTTTGCACAAGAAAACAATTAGTACTATAGTCAAGTGTGCCAAATTTTTTGCAAATCGCGTTCAGATTGTTAGATATAGCTCCCAGTATATATCTTTCGCCCGATATGACTAATACAAAGGCCCTGCAAAGCCAGAGTTTTACCCCAATTTGCTGAAAATTTTGCCCTACAGAGATATAATTAGCATTGTAGCTGATGCGGCCAAAATTTGGTTGAAATCGTCAGATTTAGATATAGCCTCCCATATTATAGCTTTCGCCCGATTTACACTCATATGACCACAGAGGCTTAATTTTTGCTCCGATTTAGTTTGAAATTTTGCACAGCGAGTAAGAATTTAGCATCTGTAGGCTATTGCGCTGCAAAATTGGGCTTGAAAACGGTCAGATTTTAGATATACGCTTCCAATATATAGTTTTTCGCCCGATTTACACTATATGACCACAGAGGCCAATTTTAACTCCGATTAGTTGAAACTTTTCACAGAAGTAGAATTAGCATTGTGCTATGCGTTGGCAAATTTGGTTGAAATCGGTCAAGATTAGATATAGCTCCCTTATATATGTTTTTCTGATTTCGACAAAAAAAGGTCAACAATACCAACATTTTCCTTGTAAAATCGCCACTGCTTAGTCGAAAAGTTGTAAAAATGACTCTAATTTTCCTAAACTTCTAACACATATATATAGAGCGATAAACCATAAACAAACTTTTTCGAAGTTTCCTTAAAATTGCTTCAGATTTAAACGTTTCCCATATTTATACCCTAAACCACATAGTGGTTAGGGTATAATAAGTTTGATCTGCCAAAAAATGTGCCTACAAGAAATATTGATTTTAGACCCCATAAAATATATACCGATCGACTCAGAATCACCTCCTGAGTCGATCTAGCGCTTGGTGTCCGTCCGTCCATCCGTTCCGTCTGTCCATGTATTTGTTGTTCACAGGATTTCGGTCGCAATTATTAACCGATTTTGATGAAATTTGGTACAGGGAGTTTTTTTGGGCACAAGGACGAACGTTATTGAATTTGGAAGAAATCGGATCAAATTTAGATATAGCTCCCATATATATGTATTGCCCGATTTCGACAAATGGGGTCACGTTGCACTTTTTTTCAAACGCGTCGTCCAAATTTAAACAAAATAATCTTCGATATCACCCTTTAAGTCTGAAAATTTCCATCGAAATCGGTTCAGATTTAGATATAGGTCCCATATAAGTTCGCCCGATTTTGTCAAATTTAGGCACAAAAACCTTATTTTATCAACTGATCTTACTCAAAAGTTTGACGAAATGTAATTCTTCTATAGCACTAACTATATGTGCAAAAAATCATCGAAATCTGGTTCAAATTTAGAATATAGCATCCGCATATATTATGTATAGCCGATTCCCAAATTTGGCTCATTAGAACCCTTACTTATTAACCGCATCTTACTAAAAGTTGGCTAGATCCCAGTCCTCTATAGTACTAACTATATGTGCAAAATTTTCATCGAAATCGCGTTCAAATTTAGATATAGCTCCGCATATATGGCATCAACCCGATTTTTTGAAAAAAATTCGCCCTTATAAACCTTTATGTTTGACCATAACAGGCCTCATTTCGCTAACTGATCTTACTCAAATCTTGCACAGGTTAACCTTTTGTGCGTATTAATCAAACCCCGCCAGAAATATTTAATGCAAATTGAGTTTCAGATTTAATATGAGCTTCCATATATATGCATCGCTCGATTTTCCCAAATTTGCCTAAGCTACTCTTATTTATTAACCAATGTTACTCAAATTTTTGACTGTATCTAGCCGAATCCTATACGTATCTTACATAAGATATTTGCTCGATTTTTCAAATTGTTTTTATTACCCACACTAATTTAACGATTTTCTCTTTTTTAATAATGGGTCAATTATTCAGTGCATACTAACTCCGTAGGCGCAATTCAACACCAGCCGTGTTGCTAGAAGTAGGGAATTCCCTATTATGTAGGGTTTTTCTAATATTTAGAGTCTTGTAGGGAGTAGGGCCACAATGTAGGACATTTTCACTCAACACAATTTGTAATAATTTTTACATTTTGGTGGCTCTAGAGGAGGAAATTAGAAGCCGGCAAGTTTTGATCTCTAACAATGTGTGGTAAACTAATTCCTGTAGGAAATTTTGTCAACATTTTATTTCTATAGAACATTTTGTCAAAATTGTATTTCTATAGAAATTTTTTTCAAAAAATATTATTCTAAAAAAATTTCTCAAAATTTATTTCTGTGGAATTTTTCTCAATATTTTATTTCTATAGATTTATGTCAAAATTTATTTCTATAGAAAAATTCTCAGCAAAAATTTGTTTATAGAAACTTTTTCCAAAAGTTTATTTTTATAGAGATTTAACAAAAAAGATTACTAATTTGGGTAGAATTCTACCAACTGTGGCAACCGTGGTGGTAATACAAATTTATATTCTAAGTTATATGTTATACGTTGCATGTTCATGTTTTTGTTTTGTAAAATTTGTTTAAATTTAACGAAAAATATTGTAGGGAAAATTGTTTGGGAATGTATGGGAAAGTAGGGAAATTGTTTGTCCTTGTAGGGTAAACCGAACATTTTCCCTGGCAACATTGAATATGAGCTATAGCCAGATTGACACAAAGCACCCATAGACATGTACCCCTTAATTTTCTTAAATATGCAACTGCGGTTTATCTCCCAGACCTATATGTTACCCACAAAATGCTTATGATTACTAATTCTGTAATGGTGGTTTAGGGTATGATATAGTCGGCCCGCCTACTTTCTACTTTACTTACTTGTTTTCTACTAACATTGTGTTCCACCCTAGTGCATTAGCCGACTTAAATTTTGAGTCTATAGATTTTGTAGAAGTCTATCAAATTTTTCCAGATCGAGTGATATTTAAATGTAAGTAAAGGGTGATTTGTTAAGAGCTTGATAACTTTTTTTTAAAAAAAAACGCATAAAATTTGCAAAATCTCATCGGTTCTTTATTTGAAACGTTAGATTGGTCCATGACATTTACTTTTTGAAGATAATTCATATTAAATGTTGACGCGGCTGCGTCTTAGGTGGTCCATTCGGAAAGTCCAATTTTGGGCAACTTTTTCGAGCATTTCGCCGGAATAGCCCGAATTTCTTCGGAAATGTTGCTTCCAAAGCTGGAATAGTTGCTGGCTTATTTCTGTAGACTTTAGACTTGACGTAGCCCCACAAAAAATAGTCTAAAGGCGTCAAATCGCATGATCTTTGGTGGCCAACTTACCGTCCATTTCTTGAGATGAATTGTTCTCCGAAGTTTTCCGCTCAAAATGGCCATAGAATCGCGAGCTGTGTGGCATGTAGCGCCATTCTTGTTGAAACCACATGTCAACCAAGTCAGTTCTTCCATTTTGGCAACAAAAAGTTTGTTAGCATCGAACGATGCGATCGCCATTCAACGTAAACGTTGCGTCCAACAGCATCTTTGAAAAAATACGGTCCAATGATTCCACCAGCGTACAAACCACTCCAAACAGTGCATTTTTCGGGATGCATGGGCAGTTCTTGAACGGCTTCTGGTTGCTCTTCACTCCAAATGCGGCAATTTTGCTTATTTACGTAGCCATTCAACCAGAAATGAGCCTCATCGCTGAACAAAATTTGTCGATAAAAAGCGGATTTTCTGCCAACTTTTCTAGGGCCCATTCACTGAAAATTCGACGTTGTGGCAGATCGTAAGTCTATTCATGATGAAATGTCAAAGCATACTGAGCATCTTTCTCTTTGACACCATGTCTGAAATCCCACGTGATCTGTCAAATACTAATGCATGAAAATCCTAACCTCAAAAGAATCACCCTTTATTTGGGACAAACCTTTATATATAGCCCCCAACACATTTGACGAATGTGATATGGTATCGAAAATTTAGATCTACAAAGTGGTGCAGGGTATAATATAGTCGGCACCGCCCGTCTTTAGACTTTCCTTACTTGTTTTCAGTTATGAAGATGACGATAGGTTGCTAACATTTTGCAACAAAAGCATCGGTTCCCCCAAAAACTCAGACTTTTAGAATTCTAATTGAATTCGTTTCGTTACCTTATTCCTTAAAATTTGAGTTCTTAAAGCAGAAGGACTAAATTTTCAACTTCCCACCGATTACCAATCACATGAAAGACGACACTGTTAAATGAATCCTTCCACTCTCTCCCCACATCAAAAATAATTCAACACGAATGCTATTCCAAAACCATTATCAAATTTTATGTCTATTGGTATGGAAATAACGAAGAAAATTTACCAAACAATACTAGAGCATCAGCAAATATTTTAAAAGCTTAGATCAATAAATTCATCACCATATCCACCACAGCAGCAGCATTGTCACAATGGATAATGCTCCAAAATCCATTGTGACAAGCGTAAGGATACAAAATTGATGCCGCCATGGCTAATGCTATCAGAGCTGAATCTGAGTGGGAGTTGTAGCAGCCTAGTTTATGTAGTAGTCGTAGAGGAGGAACATTCGAAAAAGGCTTAAAAGCTAAAACCTGTTGAGATTCCAACAAATCCCCAAACACTTTGTCAAATTTGAATCTCAGTGAATTTATATGGATTTTCTTTAAAGACTCCAAGAAGGCAAGATGTAAAATGAAGGCAATACACAATCATCCTTTCGATATCCTTTCGATGGATGGCTAAGGGAATTCGAAGAAAATGTCTATGAATGAACACCAAAGTCAAAGGACAAAAGAAGTAG